>CM021109.1:392589763-392744678 GCA_007115665.2 Sequoiadendron giganteum | reverse complement strand
GAGGGTTGAGGGTTGAGGGATTAAGATTGTAGAGGGGTTGATGGATTAGGGTTTAAGGGTTGAGGGTTAAGGGATTAAGAGGGTATAGGGGTTGAGGGATTAGGGTTTAAGGGTTGATGGATTAAGAGGGTATGGGAGTTGAGGGATTAGGGTTTAAGAGTTGAGTGTTGAGGGATTAAGAAGGTATGGGGGTTGAGGGATTAGGGTTTAAGGGTTAAGGGTTGAGGGATTAAGAGGGTATAGGGGTTTAGGGATTAGGGTTTGAGGGTTGAGGGTTGAGGGATTAAGAGGGTATGAGGGTTGAGGGATTAGGGTTTATGAGTTAAGGGTTGAGGGTTGAGAGGGTATAGGGGTTGAGGGATTAGGGTTTAAGGGTTGAGAGGGTATAGGGGTCGAGGGATTAGGGTTTAAGGGTGGAGAGTAGAGGGGTTGAGTTATTAAGAGGGTATAGGGGTTGAGGGATTAGGGTTTATGGGGTAGAGGGTAGAGGGGTTGAGGCATTAAGAGGGTATAGGGGTTGAGGGATTAGGGTTTAAGGGTTGAGGGTTGAGGGATTAAGAGGGTATGGAGGTTGAGGGATTAGGGTTTAAGGGTTAAAGGTTAATGGTATAGGGTTTAAATTTTAAGGGTCCCAATACCTCTCTCTCCCACTCCCTCTCTCAGGTCTTCCCCCCCACCATAACTGAATAAATTATTTCCTTGACAAGTCTCTCTCTCTCGGTTCTCACTCCCTTCCATGCTACCTAGAATAATCTGTGTCACTCCAATGCCCTCTCTCACAATCCCTCTCTATCAGGCCTCACTTACCTCCCATCCTACTCTCTTAGGTCTCTCCTTCCCACCCCCTCTCCCCCACTTTGATGCCATCTCCTTCTCTCTCAGGTGTCTCCCTCCCAAATCTCTCCCCCTCTCTCTCTCTTAGGTTTCTCCCTACCACCCCCTCTCCCTCCCCCCCTCTCTCTCTCAAGTCTCTCCCTCCTACCCACCCTCTTTCTCTCTATCTCCCACTCCCTATCTCTCTCACTCCCTCTTTCTCTCTCTCCCACTTTGTCTCTCTCCCTCTCTCTTAGGTCTCACCTTTTCAAAACAACATATTTGGCGCTCGCCAAATTTGGAGAGCGCCAAATATGTTTTACCTTGAAACGGTAAAATAAGGCTTGATTCCATGATTCAGGCCCACATTCTCTTGTATTTGTCTGTTTCAATGCTTTATTCGAGTCAGAAATTCCTTTATTTATATAGTTGACTTCATATTATACCAATCTATGCTTGATCCATCACCTTTTTACCACTAATCTACATGGTAGACAACATAGAAGAAGACATTTTGAAGTTTCTACATCATTTTACATTATCTGAGGTAATATATTCATTTTGGTAATATTGAAATGTTTATATTTAGTATATTTGTTTATTTTTGACAATATAAACTAAATTTCCTTAATTATTTTATTAATCATAAAAATTGGACATAGAATTTAACATTGAATTAGATGGGATTTGCATAAAAAAGTTCAATTTTTATGAGTTTGAACAACAAAAAAATGAAAAACATGACATTTACTTAAGATAATTTTACTTATGAATTCTATTTGCATTGCTTATAGTAGTCCATTTCTAGCATGGCTAGTGGAATTCACTCTATTTCATTTTTTTTCAACTAATTTGGAAAACTTTTATTTTCATCTAATTTGGGAAACCTAATAGCTTTCATCAATGTTAATGCAAGTGTCCACTATTTTTTTTGTTCCATAAAAAATTCACCTTCATCACATGTGCTTAGATAAATTCAAGTGAGTTGACATAGTTTTTAATGCAAGTTTCCATTCATTCATACCATTTACGTTTCTAATAAATAAAAAAATGGGAATTTTGTGCAATTGAGAATGCTTATTGTCTTTCTAAGTTACCTCATTACCAAATAAATAGTGAATAATTATAAGATATAGCATCACAAACCCTTCTTTGAATTCATATTCTTCATGACTTCGTTGACAATCAAAAATTTGGTTTTGAGAAGAATAAACACAAGATTCTCTAGTTTTAATTTAGGTGGAAACAACTTATACCCTAGGTTTGTGATGCAAAGCAGGGAGACAAAACCTTCAACAATAATAATTAGATAAGTTTCAAACAATCTTCAATCTCAAAAACCTCAATTCAATGTTGAACTAACCAATTCACGTTCACTTCCTTGTAGCATTCAAAATAGAGAAAATTGTTCATATCTTATCATATCTTAGTCACTGGAGCCCTCTCTAATGCATCTAAACACTAAAACCTTGCTTTATGCCTTTCTATTCTTGAAACAAGGAGGGTTTATTCAAAATCAATGTTCCAAGCCTCTGGTGCAAGAGCACCTTGTAAGCTCAATTTTGTCAAAAAGGTCATCTTTAGTGAGCATGGTCAAATTCTAGGATTTTAGTTAATGTTGAGTATATTGTGTTTAGTAAGGTCAATTAGACCATTTTATAATGTTTGTAGCTAAGGGAGTTCAGTTGTGTCATAGCTTGCAATTTGGCTAAATGTGGTCAGAAAAGTTGCAGAGTTCGAGGGAGTTGGAATGAAATCAAAATATGTATAATAACCTTCAATTCCTCAAAGGAGAGGTTGTTGGTTGATTTGTACCCCATTTTTTATTATCAAGAAGAACATTATTTTCTAGAAATTTACTGGTTTCTCTCACTTTTCTTTTTGTTGTATGGCCTGTACGGACTCTAAGATGATATGAAACCAATTGGATGTTGTATATTAATGAATTATATTTCATTTCCACCTATTTAGAGGTTCTAACTCTTTGTATAGCGAAATTTATATTATTTTTACTGTTGCTACCTACTTTCATAGTGTTCTTGGATTGAAGGGTTTCATTATGTAATTTGACCCATTACACTTTTTATGCCTACTGTAACTTTTGGAATGGTTCATCTAAATTTTAAAATACATGCCTAACCTATTTATAATGTTGTGGGGTCAAGGTTGGGTATTTGGGATGATGTTCTAGGACTATAGCAAGGTCTTTTCATGGTGAAAATTAGGGCTTCAAGTGGTGTTTTGACAAATGTTGGAAGCACTATCCATGTAATGTATTATTCACCATGTGCAAGGTTTGGTATGTGTGTTTGGTGCTTTGTATGAGTCTGGCAGGTCCAAGAGATAGGAGTTTCATTAAAACCCCAAGTATTTTTCTTGAAATTGAGGGTTTGGTGTATTGAGGGTCTAGAGGTCTTGGACTTGGAAACAAATCAGGAAATTGGAGATTTTGACACAAAATACTACTGTTTGAGGAGTTTTAGTGAAGATGTAGTGTTTAAAAGGTATCCTCTTTGTAAATTAGGCCAACTGAATATCCTTTTCCAAGGTGGGTCTATTGGAAGTCAATGTTGGTCCAAAGGAGTTGATGTTGGGGTTTACCTATGTTTTATAACTTGCAAATGGTTATCTTAATCATCCTTGAGTTTGTCAAGTGTTTTGGAAAATATTCGTGAAAAGGCCCTTGAACCAGGTTACCTATGGTACAAGGGAAAGCTTGGTAGAAGTTAGGATTTTCAGTTGAACATCTGATTTTGCTTTGGAATCTGATTGATTCTCATTGATTTGGTGTATTGAATGGTTTCCACCCTCTCTGCATCAAAAATGGTGTTTCTTGGTAAGTTAAGTGATCAAGTTGTGTGTAATTCTATTAAGAGCCTTCCTCTAAATCTTTGATTAAGTTCATTGTGGATCCCTATATGTACTACATCAACCTCTAGCTACTTTTCCAACTCTTCAAACACACTCAAAATCCCTACTCTAATATCTAACCCTACAGACATCTAACTCCATCATGTATGAAAAATATTTTGTAGCATAGACATGTTTGATAATTCCAAACAGCTCGTTGCCTTCTTTCATAAAATGTTTTGGTGTGTTTCATATTTAATGCAATGCAATCAGTGATATCAATATTTTCGTAAAATGCATTACTTACTTTTTTTCTATGTGTGTTTGTGAACATGTAGCATTCAAGGTCATGTCGAGGAAATGACCGAAGCCTTTAACACCGGAAGAACGTGTAGTTAAAAATGCAAGGAAAAGAGAATAAAAAAATGTAGCTCGTGAAGCAAAGGAATTGCAGCACATACAACCAAAAATTCTCGTGCAATCTAAGAGAGATGTCAAATTGGAAAAACAAAGGGCATGAATGAGGAAAGTTCATGGAAGGACAAGAATGGATAGAGAAGTTGGGGGCACATCATCAACCATAAGTGAAGCTTAATGCACATCTCTAGTTGAAGTCACATTGACAACAACATGTGGTTTTCCAGGTACATTGGAAATCACATCTCCAATTGAAGACACACCATCAACAAGATTGCATTTTGAAAGTACATCAGAAAACAAATCTCTATTAGAAGGCACTCCACAAATGACATCTCAAGTTGGAGGTACAATATTTTTTACATGTCAATCTCAAGGTATGCCATCAATTGCACCTCCAATTGAAGGTACGCGATCTATCTCCGGTGTTGTTGACCTTCCCAATATTGACACAAATTTACATTTGAGAAATCCTCCTAGAGTTTTGCATAGAAAACCTACATTTTTATTGATATTGATTCCAATGTTTTGAAATGGATGCCTAATAAGATTCCAAAATGTACATGTCAAAGATATGCACATAGGATATGGAGTTTGTTTTTTGTGAAGCTAAGTGAGGGTGGAAGATGCCAAATATTTGTTGAAATGATGAGGCAACTCAAATTTAGGCCCACCATGAAGGCTCTTGGGCTAAGAGTTTTGAATGAATCAAGTGAAAATTCCATTGTAAATAACTTGATGAGTGCATACGAGAGCGTGGGTTCCACCTCACGCACAAAGGATAGTTGTGCCACACGACATGTGATGACAACAACACTGTTAAGCAGTCAAACAAGGAACAAGGTGAACCTTACAAAGGGAAGTAAGTCTTTGAAAATAAGTAGATCATATCTAATGAGATCCAAAGGAAGGTGTGAAAGAGTGGAGGATCCAAATATCAATGAGTTATGGGAATTTTCGGGTAGAGTGCCACGGAAAGACACAAGAATTGCTCAAGGCTTGAGATCTTTAATTGTGAATTATTGGAAGGATAACACAAGGACCTCTCCTAATCAAAGAGATGTTGTAAGAAGGAGAATTGGTAGTAAAAAACATGAGCCACATCCAATGCATTATTTGGATACCACTCAAACCCAATTTTTTGCTGATTTTGTATAGAAGTATCCTGAAATTAAAATATGTCAAAATAAATCACACACGCACTACTTGTTGTTTTAGGGTTCATATTGAGTTTTCTAACCATTATGATGTTTATCGATGTATATGTGTAGATATGCATACTGACAATGTTTTGTAGGAATGTAACATAATGCCTCCACCTAAATCGTCAAGGAAATTTTTGTCTTCCATTTTATGTGAAAGAAAGGATGGTCAAAGTTTTTACAAAAATCATGTTTGGATGGCACATGTGATCATTGTGGTGGCATGCAAAATTTTGTAATTTTCCAACACATGGCTAGTACATGCACAATTGGAGACAAAATTGTGGAATTTGGCAAATATAAGAAAATGGCATACAGTCTAAAAGATGGGAAAGCAACAAAGAAGTAAGAATTGGTCAGTGATAAGATTTCAGTGTATCAGTTTATGGGAATTTTATGTGATCAGGTGGTCTATGAGTATGCAAGGCATACACACAAAGTGCAATGGTTGGACTCACATTTCAAGTTATGCAAGGACACATTTCCACTTCATCATATCATTTCAGTTGTTGACTTCGCTGATAACTACATGCTACAAATACAAAATGAGGTGCAATCATAGTACTAAAACTCCATGCAGGTTTCTATATTTGTGCATATAGCATTCATTCATGTAAATGATAATACAGAGGAAAATAGGAAAGTATTGACGGAGTATCACTTTTACATCAGTGATGATCGCACACATTCTATAGAGTTTGTGCAAGGTTGCTTTCATATGTTATATGCTGTTCTGGCTAGCAGGGGCATATCATATGGTCATATAATTGTACATCACAATTCAAGAATGCCATAATGTTTTACTGGTTGAGTAGGATGTATACAATTAGTGGTGTTCAACATATGTGGGACTTCTCAGAGGCCAGGAATGGAAAGGGGGAGCATGATGGAGCAGGTGCATGTATCAAAAGAGCCCTAGCACAAGAAGAGTTAAAGTACACAAATAGTGTAAAGTTGACAGATGCAAGATCAATTGTCTAGTGGTGCAATGGTGCAATGGATCCGGGTAGTGAAGGTAATTCTTTAGCTCGTAGATTTTTTCATTTAGTAGATGATAATAACATTGAAAAATATGAGGATTATTGTACACTAACAAGATCGAGCGAGCTACACTCTTTTAGAAGCTCCAATGTAGGTACATGGAATATCCATACAAGGAAGATGTCATGCTTTTGTTATGAATGTACAATTCAATCATGGAATGATTGCAAGTCAACAGAGTGGGTTGACAAATGGTCTATAGGAATTCTAACCCCACTTGAAACTTATCATCTCCCGATGGCTCTACAAATCACGGAGATGCAATCATCCGTTGAATTTGATTATGTATCAGACCCACTAGAACCAAGTAATATATCTTACTTACAAGTTTTATTACATTTCTCAGTAAATACATCTAACAAGATGGACATATCAATGCAGGGCATGTTTATGCGGTGATTGTAGATGAAGAAAATGAAGAGGGTAAAGATTATTGCCTGTGGCGTGGTATCGAGGCCAAAAATAAATTGGAGTCCCCAGTTATAGACGGAGAAAACATAGAATATCCTACACATTCGGTGGTTGTTACTGGAACATGGCTTCGAAGGTATCGAGTGAAGAATGTTGCAGTTTCGTTGTTTGAGGACTTTGACATGCATCGAGAAATTCTTCACTACTCAAACCTTGTCGTCGCCACCAATGTTCATTTGATCAAATATAAGGGAATACTTGCAAACAAGAACTTGTGTAAAGTGCATGAATCTTACCACGAGGCAATACTTGACACAATAAAGAGTAGAGCAGACCCGAATGGTTCCCTGGATTGATTTGTAAGTATGCACATTGAATTTGTAAAGTCATGTTATTGGTCACTCTTTTGGACCAACACCTTGCAATAAATATTTTTCACCATTAGTGTTTGATGTCATATGTATTTACGACTATCATTGATCCTTTTCAGATTGTGACTATAGGTAATATTGAAGTTTGTCAAAGTATATAAGAAAAGAACATTGGTTGGTGGTGCAAGTGTTTAGTGGTATGAGAAACATCAATTTTTGGTACATTTTGTGGTTGTCAATTGGATCTTTCTTTTCCATCTCGTAGATTTATCAGATTCTTATATGCTACATGTTTTATGTTAAGCCTCTCAGTGATATATTTGAAATTTATACGTAGGGTCATCGAGAGATGATAGAATATCGAAGGGCCACATCACCATTGTAGGACCTTGAATCGACCTCCTTATCTAGCATGCATGAAGGTGATAGTAGGTCTCGTCAGTTGTATGATTTTATTTAGTTATTTCTCTTTTAACGATTTTTATGTGAGTCTATGTCTAAGATTGAGAGGCTTTTGCAAATTTTTTGTGGACCAAATTCCTATGATACTACACAACCACAAAGAGGCTACTACCCATGTGTTTCGTAGGGAGCAGGGGATGTACATGTTTTGAACCATTTTGGAATGCAAATAATTGGGCCAGCTAAGGTGGAATGGAGAAATGAAACTGGGCAGCAATTCCTTTTGTTTCTTCTCAAGTACAATATATTTCATGATCTGTGCTGCAAATGGGAGGATTATTTCCCTGCATGTATTGATACAAGTATTGAAAAATGAGAAGATTTTCAAGATGTTCTTCCATTACTATTGTAATATTTGTCATTGACTTAGTATAATTTTTTATATAAATTTTTTATGAGAAATTAATACATGAAAATGTGTATATTCCTTAATATATGCCTCAATTAAATGTGTATATTACATTTAAAATTAGTTGTGATGCTTCATGGTTTACATTTAAAGTTGTCTTGAAGGAAAAACATGTGGATTTATGAGTAAGAATGAAATAATGTCTAATATAATTGTAGAAAGGCATATTTATTGCCTCTACTGATGTAGAGGTGGTGGTAACCCAAGACACAAATTGACACAACTTCTCTCAAATATGCCAAGCAAGACATCAACTTTCAATTAAATCAACCTTGTAAAATAGAATCAAACTCAAAAAGGACCCTACAGAGGTTGTCAACATCCAAGCAATGATAATTAAATCAACTTTGCATAATCCCCAAGGAAGATTCATTGAATTCCTCAAAACTCACCTTTTGTCAATCCTACCGAATTGGCAAGCTAGTGAGCTCACTAGCTTGCCAAATCCATAGGGTTGAAAAGGTAGGGGCAGTGTATGCCTCATAGAAATCAATACAACCTAGGTCATCTCTAACATACCTCAATTCCACCTAAGACTCCTTTGGAGCAACTTGCTAAAAAATTGAAAACAACACTTTCCAACCTCACTTTTTCATGTAAAATTGCCCCAAATGCCACCTAGGGCATCACCATAAATCTGTATGTGCACCTCTTGATGTAGAGTGGATCAATGAAGATGTGATTTGACATAAATTATCTCAAATATGCCCACTAAGACATCAACATTCACTTGACTTAATAGGGTACCTCAACTTCCCAACCATGGACTCTTCAAAACAACATTAGGCCTTAACTTCCTTGTAGCCCTGTCAACTAGGAAAATCAAGAATAAAACTAGTTGGAGGCAAGAACCAGACAATTGACACAGGTTTTAGACCCCTTATGTAGGCCTCTTCAAACCCCTAAGACCTTAGGGTATGACATTCAAAAAAACAACTACTATGGACCAATCTACAACGCCACAAGGGGACCTAATGAGGCTGTTCCAAACAAGAACCATGATGTAGAGTGGATCAACCAAATAGGAGAGATGAAACAACTTCTCTCAAATATGCCCACTTGGACATCAATTCACCAAACTCACAATAGGGTAACCTTGTCACTTGACATGGGATTTTGGCCAATCAAACTAAGACAGAGGTTTAGACCAAATTTGTTACCCCAAAACATGTTTCTCCTGACCACTCCAAGACATAACACCATAACTTGCACCTAAGGAATTCCATTTTCTGATCACTCTAGCCTTTAGGCCTCTTTTACCCTTAACCCTTGTAGCACTGCCCAGTAGGACAATCAAGACAAAAACCACATACAAGCATGTACCAAACCCAAACCACTAAATTTGGACAACAAATGGATGTCCCTACAAATTATCAAAGCCTCCCTTCTTGATGAATAAAGGTAAAGTCACAACAAGCCAAAAAGTAATGCTACAAGGTAGGCCTAATAGGATGCTCAACTAACTAAATACCAACTTTAAAAACAAGTAACCATTGCATTTAAAATTCGTTCTGCAGCTCGTGTGACCAAACGGATTGTTCCAATGCATCCATGTGGGTACGTTTACACTAGGAATGGTCCTTTTTTGCACCCAAACACGAGAAATCTCTCCAAGCTATGTTCAACCGGATCGACCCTTTAAGGGTCCAAAGTGCAGAATGACTGCGAACTTCAACATGCTAGTATTCAGACACCATAATTCTTAGAAAATTATTTTTTGAGCATATGGGATCAAGTTGGGCCCCTCTAAAATAACCTCTCTTAGTTTTTGCTATCTCAGAGGCATTTTCTTGTGGTGATGAATTTTCACTTGGGGAAAAAGTTGTCAAATGCAAGTAGTTGAAAGTTGCAAAGTGGTACAAATTTCGTTGTGCAACTCATGTGACCAAACGGATTGTTTGAATGCATCTGGGTGGGTAAATTTATGTTAGGCATGGTCCTCTTTTGCACCCAAACACGCGAAATCACTCTGAGCTACGTTCAACCGAATCGATCCCTTAAGGGTCTAAAGTGCAAAATGGCTGTGAACTTCAGTATGCTAGTATTTAGACACCGCGGTGCTTATAAAATTCTTGTCTAAGCCTAAGGGATCATGTTGGACCCCTCTAAAATAACCTTTCTCAGTTTTTACTATATCAGAGGCATTTTCTTGTGGTGGCGAATTTTCACTTGGGGAAAAAGTTATCAAATACAAGTAGTTGAAAGTTGCAAAGTAGTGCAATTTTTGTTTTGTAGCTGTGGTGACCAAATGAATTTTTCCAATGCATCTGGGTGGGTACATTTACACTAGGCATGGTCCTCTTTTGCATCCAAACACTCGAAATCGCTCTGAGCTACGTTCAACTGGATCGATCCCTTAAGGGTCCAATGAGCAAAATGGTTGCGAACTTCAGCATGCTAGTATTCAGACACCATGATGCTTATAAAATTCTCATCTTAGTCTATGGGATCAAGTTGGGACCCTCTATAATGACCTCTCTTGGATTTTTCTATCTCAGAGGCATTTTCCTGTGGTGGCGAATTTTCACTTGTGGAAAAAGTTGTCAAATGCAAGTAGTTGAAAGTTGCAAAGTGGTGCAACTTTCGTTCTGCAGGCTGTGTGACCAAACAGATTGTTCAATTGCATCCAGGTGCATACGTTTGCATTAGGAATGGTCCTCTTTCATAGCCAAACACGCGAAATCACTCTGAGCTACGTTCAACCGGATCGATCCCTTAAGGTCCAAAGTGAAAAATGGCTGCAAACTTCAGCATGCTAGTATTCGGACACTGTGATGATTAGAAAATTCTCATCTAAGCCTATGGGATCATGTTGGGCCCCTCTACAATAACCTCTCTTGGTTTTTTCTATCTTGGAGGCATTTTCTTGTGGTGGTGAATTTTCACTTGGGGAAAAAGTTGTCAAATGCAAGTAGTTGAAAGTTGCAAAGTGGTGCAAGTTTCGTTTTGCAGCTCATGTGACCAAACAAATTGTTCCAATGTGTTCAGGTGGGTAATTTTATGCTATTCATGGTTCTCTTTTGCACCCAAACATGTGAAATCGCTCCGACCTACGTTCAACCGAATCGATCCCTAAAGGGTCCAAAGTGCAAAATGGTTGTGAACTTCAGCATGCTAGTATTTAGATACCGTGATGCTTAGAATATTCTCATCAAAGCTTATGGGATCAGGTTGGGCCCCTCTACAATAACCTCTCTCGGTTTTTTCTATTTCGGAGGCATTTTCCTGTGGTGGTGAATTTTCACTTGGGGAAATTTTTTTCAAATGCAAGTAGTTGAAAGTTGCAAAGTGGTGCAACTTTCATTCTGTAGCTCGTGTGACCAAATGGATTGTTCCAACGCATCCGGGTGGGTAAATTTACGCTAGAAATGGTCCTATTTCACACTCAAACATGTGAAATTGCTCCGATCTACGTTCAACCGGATCGATCCCTTAAGGGTCCAAAGTGGAAAATGGCTGTGAACTTCAGCATGCTAGTATTCGGACTCTGTGATGCTTAGAAACTTCTTGTTTGAGCCTATGGGATCATGTTGAGCCCCTCTACAATAAAATCTCTTGGTTTTTTCTATATCGGAGGAATTTTCCAATGGTGGTGAATTTTCACTTGGGGAAAAAGTTGTCAAATGCAAGTAGTTGAAAGTTGCAAAGTGGGGCAACTTTCATTCTGCAGCTCGTGTGACCAAATGGATTGTTCAAATGCATTTGGGTGGGTACTTTTATGCTAGAAATGGTCCTCTTTCACACCCAAACACACGAATTCGCTTCCAGCTACATTCAACCAGATCAATCCCTTAAGGGTCCAAAGTGCGAAATGGCTGAGAATTTTAGCATGCTAGTATTCGAACACCGTGATGCTTAGAAACTTCTCGTCCAAGCCTATGAGATCATGTTGGGCCCCTCTACAATAACCTCTCTCGGTTTTTTCTGTTTGTTGGCGTAATAACTAACACCTCTGGAGTGTAAGTACAAAACAGACAGCTATGCACACTACGTAATGAGTGTTCTTCAAATTAGGAGGGGAAGCTCCCACTTTTGCTGATATGCTTGGAAAAGTAAACTACTCTAAATCCTATCTTTTTATCTTAGCTGGAAGAGGTAGAAGGTTAAGAAAACCTAGAATGTTGCAGCTAAGGATTTTTTGGTTTCGCAGATCATTAACTAAAACTAAGCTAACTACTTTAAATCTATCCAGTTTCCTCAAATAAACAGAGCATGAGGAAATGGAGTAGGGATGTGATTACACGATAAAATTCAGGTAAGATTCACAACATAAAGGCAAGGTGGCACAACTATTTGCTTGGCTGGGTAGAAGTTTATTAAAAAAAACATATACATGATAAACTAAGCACAAATTCACAACGTGAAGGCAAGGTGGCACAAATATTTGCTTGGATGAATAAGTTTATTGACACACACATCAAACAACAAGCTTTAGGTACATATTCTAAACTTAAAGGCAAGGTGGCATGACTATCTTCTCAATCTGAATAGGCTTATTGAACACAAAACGCAAGGTAAGCAACTGGGATAGAGTATTGCATAGAAGAGACATGCATACAACAATGATCAAACCAAAAACCCCATTTAACTAAGTCGAGCATTCACCATAATAATTGCATGAAACCCAGGTGGCATAAAAATTAATTATCAAGACAAACACTCATGAACAGATACAAAAAGGCAATATTACAGGCAAGGTGGGCACAACATATATTGCTTTCTCATGCAAAAGTTAATTACAAATGAGCTGAAAGCTCTTATTTATAGATATCAAAGGTGTAGGAAATCCTAAAATCACCTTGAGTCAACTACAGTCGTACAGTGCATGCAAGATCTTATTGCTAAACCCTAATAATGGAAACTATATAGTTAACTGGCAAACTATCATCAGTTAACTGAAACATCTAATCTAAGAGGACAATGTGCAAGCATGCACGTCCTTATTGAAAGCAAGTTAACTAGAATACTACCATCAGTTAACATAAATCTTAAAAAAGAAACTCCAAGTGAATGTAGATACTTCCAAGATAGACATGTGTGAGATGTGAAACAATGAGTTAACTTGGAAAGAAGGGTCAAGTTAACTGTCGTGCATGAGGTCTATCCTAAAAGGTTGAAAATGAATTCTACTGGCCTTGATCTCGAGCAATCAACCCATCAATGATGTCATTCATTGCGTCACCTTCTGGGGAACTGAAGCTCCAATGAAGTATCCCATGCCTATGCAACATGTCTTCTCCACTTGTGATCTGACACTGAAACTTGCCTTTACTCCTAGTTGCCTCATCAAACAATTCTGACATGACTGTAAGCTAATTCATCTTACAACCAACAGTCTCACCACTAAAAATACCATGAATAAGTACTTGGAGCTCTGACTAAACATCAACAAGCTCGACATAGTCACCACCCACACGCTGATACTGCCATGGTACTTGAGACACAAAATTTATTATATAGCGGAGTGCACTAGTAACATACTCTCAGCTCTCAACCAACTCTGATGCTATTGTTTCTTCTATCTTAACCTTGAAGATCAACTGTGTTCTCCGAGTATAGACATCCTCTTTATCTTGTGCATCTGTGATTGAGTCAAATGACAACCCTAGGTTAGCAGTCAGGATCTCATCCCGAGGTATACTAATAGCAAAGTCATGCTCCTCATCTTGAAGTTGTAGACAAAGCTCACGTACATTGTACCGCAATTGGTATAACTCTAAAAGTACAAGGCGACCTCTAGTAACAAACTCCTCCTCCCACTCATCTAACCACTTGCCATATGTAACCAAGTGATGAAGCTTACCCTATTCTACTAGTGGTTCTAACATATGTGGAAGTGCAGTGACAACATCCCCTGTCCTGTGTACAAGGCTAGAAATATAATGGTGAAGCTGCTGTATTTCAGCCTTGAGAGTTGATTTATCTTCTCCATCCTTCGCTATTCTATCTCTTGCACTATCTGTAGCAACTTGTAGGAGATCAATCTTTGTCTGATGAGTACTACTGAAGTTGACTGTGATCACTTCAAAGTCTTGAGCTTCCATCTCATCTAGAATCTTATCCTTGGGAGGTGTGGCAGTCTCAACGACCATCTCCTTACCTACATTCCTCTCAATGTGGATCTGTTTCTTGATCCTTTTGTTAGGCACATCTATATAATGATTGAAATCTGAATGATCAAGCACATAAGATGGCTGTCTCCTCTTTCTTCCCAGTTGACTCTCAAGCCAAGACAAATACCGACTAATCCCACTAGAATGATCTATACTAGTAATAGGAGGATCCGACAAAAGTGAATGTGTAGAGGTATTACTGCGAGGTGGAGAGTCCAAGTCCAAATCAATGTGAATTGGAACTAGAGGCTACTCTGGTGTTAGTGAAAGCATATATGGCTAAACCTTGGGCTGCGGTGAACTTTGAATAACTTCTCTGATAGGCTCTACATGTGGAACAATAATAGGTGCTTTTCCATTTAAGTTACTAGGCACTGGATTCTTTCTAGGAGGGTTACTCCTTTTCTTTTGCTTGGGTTTTGATGAGGAAGGTAGAAAAACTCCCACTGGTGGTGGTTCTTCTCTAGGCATGGATATCTTCTTGGTCATTCTGCTTTCTAGATAAAGCATACTATTCTGGATAACTTTGTTCGATCTCTCCTTTACCGATTAGAACTCCTTGGCGTATCAATTAAGTATCAACAATGGTTGTCCATCAACCTGCTCTTTGTAAAACTAAGGAAGTGCATCTCCCTCATCCTTTGACAAACCTTCCACCTCTTCTGCCAAGAAGACAAATATCTGCGGAAGAGAGAACCTACTATAGTTGTGTCTACGTACATCGAAGTCATCCTTGTAATTCACCTAGTAGTCCTCCAGTGTAAGTTTGTGATAAGAGCGACTACCAAGGCGTGTTGCATAATGACCCCAAGGATCATATGTAGGTGTGTCAACCAGGTACTTGAGTTTGCAATTCTCTAACTCCTGTCCTACAACTTTAGCATCAAGTGATATCTTACACCAATATATCCTGAACTGCAAAGGAAAGTTGGCAGCCTGTTTACACTTGTGGCACAAACGTTTGTGAACCTCATACAACTGCCTCAAGAACTCCATGAACACTTTCTTATCTGAAGGATAACGTGGTAACATTGCTGGATTTCCTATGTATCCATAGACATGGATATAGGTGTATGTAGGGAAACTGAATGTACCAATCTGCCCAATTCTCCATTGCTGCTCTAGCAAGTGCTGAGATACGAATGTGCAACTCCCAGTCCAAGTTTCTTACTGTATAAGTCAAAAAAGCCTCCTGCACACATTTGAAATGATTTTCAACCTTCGTGAACTCGAGCTGATCATAGTAATGATAGACTTTACGTGCATTGAGTATGCCCACCGTGTTCACCCCATTAAACTAACCCTGATAGGTGATGAAGTACACAAGGTAGGAACACATATGAAACTGGTGCGCAACTAGGAAATCGATGATTTGCTTGTGAATAGCATTGCTATGATGAAGGATGCCCAGTCATTATAATCTTGCCTAGAGATGATTCGACCAATGATGTAGTACATGCATGGGTAAAATTTATTGGCCTTTGTATGATCTGAGACATGATTAAGCAGTGTAATCAGAATCACATACTCATCTCTATATTCACCACGACCTACATTGTTTCGCAACTTGGTCTTTTTCTATTTCACCCACCTCTCTTTCATCTTACTCCGATACTTATCCAATTCAGCATTGAATGCTTGCTCGCTCTGACTCATGGAAATGACCAACCCATCTGGATGTTGAGGAATACCCAGACTTCTCTCGATATCAAGGGGTTTGAGACTGCAAATAACATGCCCATCTGCTGATTGTATCTCCCATGTAGCGAAATTATAATGCTTAATACAAGACATTACAAACTCTACGCAATGAACTCAAAAAGGTATGGAAGTAGCCTCAAGTAACCTGGATTGTTGAATGTTCTGGATTGTCGAACCTCTGATCTTGAATGGATCCAAAACTGCTTCTGGAAGCACCTTATGTAGATTCATGTCAACTGTTCTGATGAAGTCATGAGTCAAGATTGACTTGGTCTTGAATTCGACCTGAGTGAACTGCAATCTGAAAAACTTGCCTATTGACTCTGAACACGGCTATATTTTGACAACTTTTCTGGAAAGCTAAAAATAGCTAGTTGAAGTAAATTTTTAGGGAAAATTCTGAGATATGGGTTTTGCTCATAAAATGATTCTAAGACAACCTAGAAGGTCAAAAATGTAAAAAATTGACTTCTACTCAGCCATGCAAAGGAATTTCAATTAAGAAAATTAGAGCCTCAAGAACTGATGCTCTGGAAAAAAATTTCCTGAAAATTCTAGCACATGGGTTTGCTTGAGGAAATCGTTTTGAATCAATCCAGTTGTTTTGTTTTACCAAAATTTTCCAATTCTTCGAACATGTGAGAGAATCTAGATGAGAAAATGGAAGAATTTTAGACAAGAAGAAAGATGTTTATTATTATTTTTATCTTCTTTAAAAAATCGCCACTTTGCTTCAAATCTGCTATTGAATCTAGATCTGTACCTGCAAAAGAATGTTTCTGCTACCTTCGAACCTGATTGTCTGATGAAAATTCGCCAATCTCTTGAAGAAATTTGAATTCTCTAAGCTGTGTGAATGAGAAAATGTGCCACACTTGTATTAAATAGACCAAAATCGTACCATAGTGCATGACTGCATGTTGAAACCCTAATTTTGGAAGAAAGAATTCGATTGGCCCTTCACAAGCCGAACTGCCACTGTCTCTGAGTCTTGTGAATAAAAATAATATGTAATTTAAAACATGTAAATTGAATAACATTAAAATAAGTGCCAATATTAAATCCTTGAAGAAAATCGCCTTTTAATGCTTTGCATGCAAAAATATTATTTTAATCATTTAGCCAAAAATAGCATCTGGATGCACCCGAAAAACTTTACTGATTCTAGAAAGTCCAAATTTGACCTTCTAGGAATCCATTTGCAAGAGTTACTAGATTTTTGGGTATCTCCTACTTTATAGCTGACTCCAAAGTTACACCTAGCCATGTTTAGTTCTGATTTTTGTGTGACTTAGTGAACCTGTGACTGATCTGAGATATCTACTAAAAATCCTACATAGTGAGGATGAAATGTCTGCTGGGAGTTGCAACTCCTAAAATCAACATCTGACACCTTAAACAATTAGGTGCCTTTGATTAAATTTATGCAAGGTTACCAAACTTTAGCCATTTCTCTGTTATGTCATTTTATGCTTCAAACTGCCGCTGATGGTGAATGATGAACCCTGCTGACTGAATGATAGGTTCATTATGTGACTGGAAGTACTCTACATCCAACAACTATATGTAAGGTATCTAAAAGTTGCATCAGGAACCCCAAAAAGATGGGCACCCCTGGCCTATGAAGGCGCAAATACCTTTTTGAAAAAAGTGTGACTTTCATCTGAACACCATACTTTGACCCCTAACATCAGGAGTTGGAGTGCTCCGATGTGTGCATCGTCTGTCTCTCTACATAGTTGAGTCAACTTACAAGAGATGTCTTTGGAAGTGATGAAGCGAGAAAACTGCTTCCAAGACCTCAAAGAGAAGGGCACCTTTTTCAAGGAGATGTGTACTTTCCATACTTGGCCATTTTTTGGTTGTCTCCAGTCACTTTCACTTTTCAGCTTCATCAAAAAATGCTAACATGTACAAGCGTTCACCAAATCCCGGAGGCTGATGGCTAGACTTGTTGAATAGCTAGAGTAATTGGGCACAAGTCTTGTGAAGACTATGAATGCAAACAACCCCATCTGATAGGCTTAAAGGCTAGGCACCCCTAGCCTACAGATGTGCAACTATGTATAGCTACGTTTCTTCCTCCTCTGGTTTACATGCTCAGTAGAACCTCTGTCACGGTCACCCAGAATGTTAGATCATCTCGGGAACTGATGCATTGCAAAGCTGGACTGAACCAAAAAATATCTTAGGAAGACCTCATATACAAACTCATCCATTTGGAGGGTCATATTCAAGGGCGCCCTTGAGCTACAGGAGCGCTCAAACCATCAACATGCAATTCTCTGTGACTTGCATCCTACTTGCAGTCTCTACTTTTGACCTTGATAACCAGAGCTCTGCACTATGTACGTCCTCGCTTGATAGTTCATCGAAAAACTAGACTAATTCTGAAGAGATTGAATTTATCAGAAAACACATGCAATAAGATATGAGCCTCCAAAAAGAAGGGCGCCCCTGGGCTACAGGGGTACAGATCTACTTTCTGCTTAATGATTTTCATCTATTTTCACCACTTCATGCTTTGTAAACACAACATCAGCTGCTGAGGTTGACCATGTAGAGATGTTACCACTGTTGACATGTGTACATGACTGTATCTCACTATTTTCACATGTACGAACACTTAAAGTTGATTTGCATGTTGATTGTGAAACTGTCTCCCACGTTACATAGTGAAAAGTTTCCAGACTTAGGATATTTTTGCACTTTTCATCAGTCTAAAAATCCCCTCTATCAAGAAGCATATTTTTTAGCATCTTTCATCATAGAATGTTCTTCTTTGAGTTTCAGGCTTAGATTTTGACACCTGGTACTGGCCAACTGTCATTGACGACCTCAGAGGTCCTTAGTTTTCTCCTCAAATTTTGAAAACTACCCACCAAGCTTAAACTAAATTTTAACTCAATCTAACTTCACCACTATGATTGTGATGTTAAATAAGCCAATCATAATTAATTTCAACCAATTCTAACAAGTTCCTATTTTTTAGGGTTTTGACCTAAAAACAGGGTTCGAAAACCCTAATTTTCAAATTTTGCCAATATCTTCCTAACATCACACTGACCAAAAGCCCATGATTTTCCCAAAAACTGAGTTTTGACCCCATTTTTACAAGGTTTAGACCATTTTAAGCAAAATGCCTTAATGAAGCAAAAAAATTGGTTTGGGTACAACATTAAGCTCCGTCTTGTGACCATGTCTGATACTTACGACATAGGAGAATCCAAGAATTTCTATGTTTCATAGACTAGTGACTTTAACATTGGGCATTGGAGTTAGGACTTATCCTAATCACCTAAAAAACTTGGAGTTTTTTTTTTAATCACCTAAAACAAGACTACCTATTTTAATCATGTTAAACATGACAAAACATCACAAAATGGGGAAACACAGTACGACATAATGTTAAAGCATAAAAAATTATTTATAAAAATTTACAAAAAATACTCCTCCCTCAGAGGGTTGAAGTGCTTGAGATATTGTCCGCTGTAAGGCAGCGAAAGAAGCCTTCCATCTTGATTTGAAAGAGTGTATGTGTTCTCTCCTCTTAATTCATGTATTTGAAAGGGTCCTAACCATAAGGAATCAAACTTAGCATGCATTCCTTTAGGTTCATGTCTTTTGTCCCATAATGGGACTTGATCTCTGATCTCGACGTCTTGCAAATGAGCTTTCTAATCAAAAATATTCTTCACTCACTCTTGATGCTGAGTGATTCTATCGATGACCTCCACCCTTTCTTCCTCTAGCTTCATTAGGTACAAAATCCTTTTCTCAATTGGAGCTTTGAATTCTCCATCTTCCAGTGTGGATTCCAACTGCAAGGCGAAAATCCCCAATGTAATGGGTAACATTGCTTTTGTACCATACAAAAGTGTAAAAGGCGAAGTGCCGATGGCTCGTTTGGGAGTGATTCTATCAGCCCAAAGAGCATCATATATTTTCCTATGCCAAGCCTTCTGATTTGTGTCAACTAGCTTACACACGATTGTGACTATGTTTTTGTTTGAAGATTTAGCCTATCCATTACCTTGAGGGTAATAATTTGATGAATGTGACAGCATGATGCCGTGATCAAAACAAAAATTCAGTATTTCCTCTAATGAGAAACTTGTTGCATTATTAGTCACAATTTTGCAAGGCACCCCAAAGCACGAAATGATGTTCTCCTTCAAAAAGTCACAAAAAACTTCAGAGATAGCTCGCTTGGTAGGAACCACTTCAACCCATTTCATGAAATAATCAGTCGTCGTAAGGACATAAATATGCCCCTTGATGGAATGCGGGTTGATGGGACCTATGAAATCAATACCCCATTGCTAAAATTGAGCATCAATGATAACTAGCCTGAGTGGAGTAGTCGCCAATCTGACTTTACCAAAAAATTGCTGACATGACTGACACCTATACACCCATTCATATGCATCGTGAAACATGGTAGGCCAATAAAACCGTGCTCGCGGGATCTTGAATGCAATAACCCTCGATGAGAAGTGACCACCGCATGCTTGACTGTGAAAATAATCCAACAATCTCTGTTGCTGGTCTCTGCCGATGCATAAAAGGAAAGTTTCGTCAAGGCCACACTTGTACAAAATGTTATTGACAAGCACAAAATTCTATGCTTTCAGCTTCAAATTTCTCTTTTGCTATTTGTCCATGTGACGTGGAAATTCTCTGTATGTTCAATAATACCACAAGGTTGTGTACCATTCTTCTGCAGAATCAACTAATAGGACCAAAGGAAGGTCCTCTTCAGGTTCAGTTTCAATTCCACCATTGCTTTTCTGCTTTTGATCTCCACCTTCTACCAATAATTGACAAAGACCTTGCCCGCGAACAAGCTTGGTCGGCTTGATCTCCAGATCATACTCTTGAACTTTAGCAATCCAATTTCCTCTTTTGTGCCCATCTCCTGTTGAGTTAGCACACCTTTTACTACTAGATCAATGACAAACACCGTAGTATGTGAATTCAAGATGTAGAACCTGAAATTCTTGACAGCTCTAATGACAGAATATGCATTCTTATCAATTTGAGAATAGCGTGATTCACTATCTTTAAAATTGGTACTCATGAAAGCGATAGGATATTCTCCTTCTTCATTGAGCTTCTGAGTCAATATGGCAGACAATGTGTGTTCCGATGCATAACAATAGAGGATAAAATCCTTTTGAAAGTCAAGAGGAACCAACGTTGGTGTGTTAGCAATAGTTTTTTTAATTTTAATAAAGGCCTGTTTGCCTTCTTCTATCCATATGAACATGGATGTATTTTTCATCATAGTTGAGATTTCCTTCGTCAGCTCCGAAAAATCTAGTACAAACCTCCAGATAAAGTTTACTTTATCGAAAAAGGAGTGTACTTGTGTTTTGTTTGTTGGAAGAGACATGTTCTTAATTGAATCCACCCGGTTCGATTCAATCTTAGTTCCCTCCTTGGAAATGATGTGCCAAGTAACTTGCCCTCCATCACCGCAAAGATGGTCTTCCTAGGATTCAATGATATTCTATGGTACATGCATCTTTCAAAAACTTTCACGAGGTGCAAAAAGTGATCACTTTGTTTATTTGAGAAAATGGTCAAGTCATCTAGATAGACAACTATTATTTTATTCTTAAGATCCCCAAACGCCAAATCCATGGCTCTCTGAAAAGTAACACCGGTGTTGATAAGGCTGAAAGGCATCCTCTCATAAGAAAACGTTCCCCATGGTGTGGTGAAAGATGTTTTGATCTGCTCTTCCTCTGCCACTGCAATCTGATTGTAACTAGAAAAACCATCAAGAAGTGATAGCATCTTTGATCTGGTGAATGTTTGCAATGTATGCTCCATGATCGGTAAGGGATAATTTTCCTTCAAGGACGATAAATTCAAGTTCCTAAAATACATGCAAATTCTTATTTCACCATTCTTCTTGCGCACAGGAATAATGTTGGACACCCAAGTGGAATGATGAATAGGGTAAATTATCTTCAAGTCCACCATCTTCTGAATTTCCGCGTAGATAGTATCTTGAATCCTCAGATTGTAATGTCTTTGATTTTTCCTTAAAGGCTTGACATCAGACTTTAGAGGAATTGTATGTGACAATTCTATGGGTGTGAAGACCTTCAAGTCTTCGTATGACCAAGCAAATACATCCTTGTATTGTTTGAACAAGGCAGTAAACTTCTCAACTTCTTCTGTAGTACAACACTTGCCTAGATTAACAAACCGAGGTTTTTCTTCAATGCCGATGTTCACTTGGAAATGTTCAACATAACTATTAACACATGACATCTTTTGATTTTGAATGTATTGGTGATGCCAGTCAAAAATATCCTCTAAAGATACAAAACCCTTGGGAATTTGATTTCCTTTCAATTGTATGATCCCGGATTTTGTAGCTTCAGAGTCTTTAGCAATTGACTCTTTGAAAGGAGTAGAACTACCTTCAAAGAAAAATTCTTTGTAGTTGTATCCCATAAAGAGAAACTCTTTGATGTCATCATTGTCATCAAAAATCTGCCAATTTTCTATATTATCCAATACAATTGGCCTATAGATCAGCTCAATAGCAAAATAATTCCGACGAAAGTCAAAATGCGGCATGAATAGAGCGGCCGACACTACAAGGGCATCAAATCTACTATTGTCTATTCTTGGAATATATTGGATGTCAAAAGCATCAAACCATTTGATAGCATTCCACACCCTCTATCTATAGGATTGAAGGCGATTCTTTCTGACTTGAAACTACTCCCTGACTTTTTTGACAATGAGCTTTGCATCTCCTTCAAATCTAAGTAATTTGATCCCCATATCCTTTGTGTTCTTGAGACCCAATAAATGTGCCTCATATTCTGCACTGTTATTGGTGCATTCAAATTACAACCTATATGCAAATGGATATAAGCAACCTTCAGGAGAGATGATCACTACTACTACTCCTGATCCTAATGTTGAACAACTGTTGTTGAACTGCATCATCCACATTTTTTATTCTTCATATGATGTAGTCATGGAAAGAGAAAAATTCTAAAAATCTTCATTGACATCAGATATCACAACATATGTCCCTGGTCCCGTGTCTTGATATACCACTTGTGCATGTGGAAGCTGAAACTTTACCACTGTAAACTTTGATTTCACCTCAGGCTCTAGCTTGAAAGTGCCCTTCTTCAATGGAATTGTCACAAACGACCAATCCAACTGAATTTCTCCTCTGAGATCCTTTTAGAAACTCCTACTGAGCAACATCACGTAACTTGTAGGAATTTCAATCATCAAGATAGTTATCATGATTTTCTTTTCAGGACAAGAAGCTAGCCTTACTTGTGCATCTTTTAGTTGACCAACCAATGACACCGGCTTTGATTCAAGTGAATAACACTTTTCTTTGGTTTCGGTGCATGACAGTCCCAATGCATTCATGATCTGTAAAGGCATGACGTTATCCGATGCTCCACTATCTATGATGCAATTGCTGAGTTTAAAACCTCATATATACAAAGATATATAGAATGGATTTGGCTTGTCTTCTACTGGAATAGAGGATTCCAGTAATGTAGGGTGGATTGCAGCCTTCTTCTTTACCACCTTGAGTATTCTATCCAACTGCTTTGGATGATCCTGAAGATACTTCAGTTGTGAAGTTTTGTATCTTTGTCTTCATCATGGAAGACACAATGTCGAAGTTTGTTGAGGTTGGATCCTGAACAACCGACACAATGTTTACTTGTGAAGACCTTTGATTGGAAGTGGAAGCCACTTCCTTTCATTTTTCATCAGACTTCCACTTTTCCTCTTCTTCTTTATGTGCTTTGAAGTGTTGTGCACGTGTAAACACAGGCGATGAGATGTTCTCATGATTGACCACAAGAAAGTATCGACAGTAATCTTCTTCTTCTTCTTGTTCATTAATGGGTTCTCTATCGAAGTATCCCGTTGCGGAGTCACCATCAAAATCATTTGTTTGTGGTGAGACAATATTTTTAGTTGGTGAAGGTATGAAACTTGAACTTGGAGCAACATCAACAAATCTCATGATCTGACTCATTCTTTGATTTTCGGATATGTAGCTATGGTGTTTTCGACAGTGTCATGGAAAGAGCAATAAGCTGTAGGATTCTCAGCTTCAACATGTTATCTTGGTTGTCTTTGTAGAAAATTTGATTTGTAATTGTTGAAAGGCTGGAAGTTATTCCTCTTCGGCTGGTAAGGCTGCTGAGGTTGATATGGTTGTTGTGGTTGATATGACAGTTGTGTAGGCAATTCTTTCTACTCTTGTGTGGGTGACTATCTTTTGAGAATTGTCACATCGTTAGCTACTTTCTGAAGTAGCGAATCAGTAGACACTTGAAGAAGCAGTCTAGTCGAGTCATTTCTCATCTTTCCTGTTGTGATCATATTATCTTCAATTTTGATAGCTTCTTCTTGAGTGGGTTGTAGATCTACTCCTTCACTTCCCTTCAAGAGAGGCTATTTCTGACGGTAGTGCATTGATGAAGCTGCTCATCAAAATCTCATCAGATGGATTTAATGTATGGGTAATACATGTAACAAGGCAGTTAAACCTTGCTATGAATTCCCTCATTGGTTGAGTAGGCTCCATCTTTGAATTTGAGAGTTGTGCAAATAGTTGATGATTATCCTCAGCATGCTTGAATCTTGCCAAGAATTTCTCACTCATGACTGCCCAACTTGTGATAAGACCTGGTTCAAGATTATGAAACCAGTCTGATGCATTGTTCTCCAGGGTCTTGACAAAGAGATGAACAACAATGTCTTCATGTGGAACATGCAAAATGGAACAAGCCGTTATGAATGCTGAAATGTGTTCATCGGGATGTTTAGATCCATCACCATGGAATAGAGGAAAGTGCTTTCACGATCCTTTAGACAACTCATGATGTCCTTGTAAGGCCAATGGTCCAATGTTGTCGCCCCAAGGTAGTGGGGTTGGATGTCTTACGTTCATTCCATTTTGACTGTTGCCGTTGTTGTTGTTATTGCCCATTGTTATAGGTGGGACTGAAGATTCTTCTTCTAATCCTTCTAGAAAATTATCAGGAACCTCCTCAAAGTGTGGCTCTTCTTGAATGGGAGGATTGTGCTTGCTTTTAAAGTAAAATTGGTAAGCCAAGATGCTCTATTCCCATGGGGATGGTGGCAAAACTGGTCTACCTACTGCAAGATTCACCTTTTCTTATTCTTTGTCAAGAGTAGTACCTATGTTTCTCCACTGAGTAGTAGATGTATGATTTTCAAAGATAAAACTCCATAGGCTATTGATGATGTCTAACTACTCACCTAGAATTAGCACAAAGTTTGGTTGTATGGCAGCTGGAATAAGTCCTGGTTGTTGAAAAGGAGCAGTAGGACGCCAAATGGTCATTCCCGTGACATAAAGCGTGAAGCTTTCTTGAAGTTTTCTTATCTCGTGCCCCATGGTGGACGCCAAAAAATTGTTGGCGTAATAACTAACACCTCTAGAGTGTAAGTACAAAATGGACAACTATGCACACTGCATAATGAGTGTTGATCAAATTAGGAGGGGAAGCTCCCTCTTTTGCTAATATGCTTGGAAAAGTAAACTACTCTAAATCCTATCTTTTTTATTTTAGCTCAAAGAGGCACAAGGTTAAGAAAACCTAGAGTGTTGTAGCTAAGTATTTTTTGGTTTCTCAGATCATTAACTAAAACTAAGCTAACTACTTTAAATCTATCCAGTTTCCTCAAGTAAATAGAGCATGAGGAAATGGAGCGGGGATGTGATTACACGATAAAATTCAGGTAAGATTCACAAAGTGAAGGAAAGGTGGCATAACTATTTGCTTGGCTGGGTAGAAGTTTATTAAAACAAACATATACACAATAAACTAAGCACAGATTCACAACGTGAAGACAAGGTGGCACAACTATTTGCTTGGCTGAATAAGTTTATTGACACACATATCAGATGACAAGCTTTAGGTACATATTCTAAACTTGAAGGCAAGGTGGCATGACTATCTTCTCAATCTGAATAGGCTTATTGAACACAAAACACAAGGTAAGCAACTGGGACAGTGTATTGCATAGATGAGACATGCATACAACAATGATCAAACCAACAACTCCATTTAACTAAGTCGAGCATTCACCATAATAGTTGCATGAAACCCAAGTGGCATAACAATTAATTATCAAGACAAACACTCATGAACCAATACAAAAAGACAATATTACAGGCAAGGTGGGCACAACATATATTGCTCTCTCATGCAAAAGTTAATTAAAAATGAGCTGAAAGCTCTTATTTATAGACATCAAAGGTGTAGGAAACCCTAAAATCACCTTGAGTCAACTACAATCCTACAGTGCATTCAAGATCTTATTGCTAAACCCTAATAATGGAAACTATACAGTTAACTGGCAAGCTACCATCAGTTAACTGAAACATCTAATCTAAGTGGACAATGTGCAAGCATGCACATCCTTATTGAAAGCAAGTTAACTGGAATACTACCATCAGTTAACGTAAATCTTAAAAAAGAAACTCCAAGTGAATGTAGATACTTCCAAGATAGACATGTGCGAGATGTGAAACAATGAGTTAACTTCGAAAGAAGCATCAAGTTAACTATCGTGCATGAAGTCTATCCTAAAAGGCTAGAATTGAAGTCTACTGGCCCTGATATCGAGCAATCAACCCATCCACGAAGTCATCGATTATGTCACCTTTTGGGGAATTGAAGATTTGAAGAATTATCCCATGCCTATGCAACATGTCTTCTCTACTAGTGATCTGACACTTAAACTTGCCTTTACTCCCGGTTGCCTCATTAAACAATGCTGACATGACTGTAAGTTGATTCATCTTACAACCAATGGTCTCACCACTAAAAATACCGTGAATAAGTGCTTGGAGCTCTGACTCAACATCAACAAGCTTGACATAGTCACCACCCACACATTGATAATGACATGGTAGTTGAGACACAAAGTTTCTTATATAGCAGAGTGCACTAGTAACATGCTCTCTGCTCTTAGCCAATTCTGATGCTATTGTTTCTTCTATCTTAGCCTTGAAGATCAACTATGTTCTCCAAGTATAGAAATTCTCTTTATCTTGTGCATCTGTGAATGAGTCAAATGACAACCCTAGGTTAGCAATCAGGATCTCATCCCTGGGTATACTAATAGCCAAGTCACGCTCATCATCCTGAAGTTGTAGATGAAGCTCATGTGCATTGTACCACAATTGGTATACCGAAAGTACAAGGCGAACTCTAGTAACAAACTCATCCTCCCACTCATCTAACCGCTTGCCATATGCAACCAAGTGATTAAGCTTACCCTGTTCTACTGGTGGTTCTAACATATGTGGAAGTGCGGTGAAAACATCCCCTATCCTATGTACAAGGCTAGAAATATACTAGTGAAGCTGTTGTATTTCAGCCTTGAGAGTTGATTTATCTTCTCCATCCTTCACCATTCTATCTATTCCGCTATCCTTAGCAACCTATAGGATATCAATCACTATCTGACAAGTACTTCTACCAAAGTTGATTATGATCACTTCGAAGTCTTGAGCTTCCATCTCGTCCAGACTCTTATCCTCGAGAGGTCTGGTGGTCTGAAGGATGATCTCCTTATCTGCATTCCTCTCAATGTGGATCTATTTCTTGATCCTTTTGTCAGGCACATCTGTATCATGATTGAAATCTGAATGATCAAGCACATAAGATGGTTTTCTCCTCTTTCTTCCTAGCTGACTCTCAAGCCAAGACGAATCTTGACTAATCCCACTAGAATTACCTGTACTAGTAATAGGAGGATCCAACGAAAGTGAATGTGTAGAGGTGTTACTGCGAGGTGGAGAGTCCAAGTCCAAATCTATGTGAATTGGAACTGGAGGCTACTCTGGTGTCAGTGACGACATATGTGGCTGAACCTCTGGCTGTAGTGAACTCTGAACAACTTCTTTGATAGGCTCTACATGTGGAACAACAACAGGTGCTTTTCCCTTTGAGTTACTAGGCGCTGGATTCTTTCTAGGAGGGTTACTCCTTTTATTTTGCTTGGGTTTTGACGAGGAAGGTAGCACAACTCCCACTGGTGGCGGCTCTGCTCTAGGAATTGATATCCTCCCGGTCCTTTTGCTTTCTAGATAAAGCATACTATTTTGGATAACTCTGTTCGACCTCTCCTTTACCGATGAGAACTCCTTGGCGTACCAATTAACTATCGGCAGTGGTTGTCCATCAACCTACTCTTAATAAAACTAAGGAAGTGCATCTCCCTCATCCTCTAACAAACCTTCCACCTCAGTGATCCTTGCAATTCACCCAGTAGTCCTCTAGTGTAATTTTGTGATAAGAGCGACTACCAAGGCGCATTGCGTAATGACCCCAAGGATCATATGTACGTGTGTCAACTAGGTACTTGAGTTTGAAATTCTCAAACTCATGTCCTACAACTTTTTAGCATCAACTGATGTCTTACACCAATATATCCTGAACTGCAAAGGAAAGTTGGCAGCCTATTTATGCTTTTGGTGTAAATGTTTGTGAACCTCATACAACTGCCTCAGGAACTCCATGAACACTATCTTATCCAAAGGATAATGTGGTAGCATAGCTGGATTTCTTGTTTATCCATAGACATGGATATAGGTGTATGTAGGGAACTGAATGTACCAATCTACCCAATTCTCCATTGCTGCTCTAGCAACTGCTGACATATGAAAGTGCAACTCCCATTCCAAGTTTCTTATTGTATAAGTCAAGAAAGCCTCCTGCAGACGTTTGAAATGACTTTCAACCTTCGTGAACTTGAGCTCATCATAGTAATGATATAATTTTTGTGCATTGAGTATGCCCACCATGTTCAACCCGTTAAACTGACCCTGATAGGCGATCAAGTACACAAGGTAGGAACACATATGAAACTGGTGCGCAACTAGGAAACTAGTGGTTTGCTCGTGAATAGAATCACTGATGAAGGATGCCCAATCATAATGCTCTTGCCTAGAGATGATTTGGCCAATGATGTAGTACATCCATGGGTGAAATTTATTGGCCTTTGCATGACCTGAGACATGATTAAGCAGTGTAATTAGAATCACATACTCATCTCCATATTCACCACGACCTACATTGTTTCGCAACTTGGTATTTTTATGTTTCAACCACCTCTTTGTCATCTTACTCTAGCACTTATCCAATTCAGCATTGAATGCTTGCTCGCTCTGACTCAGGCAAATGACCAACCCATCTGGATGCTGAGGAATACCTAGACTTCTCTCGATATCAAGGGGTTTGAGACTGCAAATAACACGCCCATCTATTGACTGTATCTCCCATGTAGTAGAATTATAATGCTTAATACAAGACATTACAAACTCTATGCAATGATCTGAGAAAGGTATGGAAGTAGCCTCAAATAATCCGAACTGTTGAATGTTCTAGATTGTCGAACCTCTGATCTTGAGTGGATCCAAAACTACTTTTGGAAGCACCTTATGTAGATTCATGTCAACTATTCCGATGGTCATGAGTCAAGACTAACTTGGTCTTGAATTCGAGCTAAGTGAACTACATTATGAAAAACTCGCTTGTTGACTATGAACATGGCTATATTCTGACAACTTTTTTGGCAAGCTAAAAATAGCTCGTTGGAGTAAATTTTTACGAAAAATTCTAAGATATGGGTTTTGCTTAGAAAATGATTATAAGACAACCCAAAATGTCAAAAATGTAAAAAATTGACTTCTACTTAGCCATGCAATGGAATTTCAGTTAAGAAAATTAGAGCCTCAAGAACTGATGCTCTGGAACAAGTTTTCCTGAAAATTCTAGCACATGGGTTTGTCTGAGGAAATCATTCTGAATCAATCCAGTTGTTTTATTTTGCCAAAATTTGTCAATTCTTCAAACATGTGAGAGAATCTAGACGAGAAAATGGAAGAGTTTTAGACAAGAAGAAAGACATTTTTTATTATTTTTATCTTCTTTCAAAAATTGCCACTTTGCTTCAAATCTGCTGTTGAATCTGGATCTATACCTGCAAAAGAATGTTTCTACTACCTTCAAACCTGATTGTCTAATGAAAATTCGCCAATCTCTTGAAGAAATTTGAATTCTCTAAGCTGTGTGAATGATAAAATGTGCCACACTTGTATTAAATAGACCAAAATCATACTATAGTGCATGACTGCATGTTGAAACCCTAATTCTGGAAAAAAGAATTGGATTGGCATTTCACTAGCTGAACTGCCACTGTCTCTGAGTCTTGTGAATAAAAATAATATTTAATTTAAAACATGCAAATGGAATAACATTAAAAGAAGCACCAATATTAAATCCTTGAAGAAAATTGCCTTTTAATGCTTTGCATACAAAAATATTATTTTAATCATTTAGCCAGAAATAACATCTGGATGCGCTTGACAAACTTCACTGATTCTAGAAAGTACAAATTTGACCTTCTAGGCATCCATTTGCAAGAGTTATTATATTTTTGGGTATCTCCTACATTATAGCTTACTACAAAGTTACACCTGGCCATGTTTAGTTCTAATTTCTAGGTGACTAAGTGAACCCGTGACTGATCTGAGATATCTATTGCAACTCTTGCATAGCAAGGATGAAATGTCTACTGGGAGTTGCAACTGCTAAAATCAACATCTGACACCTTAAAAAATTAGGCACCTTTGATTAAATTGAAGCAATGTTACCAGACTTTATCCATTTCTTCATTTTGTCATTTTACGCTTCAAACTGTTGCTGACGGTGAATGATGAACCCTGTTGACTGAATGATAGGTTCATTACGTGATTGGAAGTACTTTGCATCCAATGACTGTATGTAAGGTATATGAAAGCTGCATCAGGAACCCCAAAAATATGGGCACCCCTGGCCTGTGAAGGCGCAAATACCTTTTTGACAAAAAGTGTGACTTTCATTTGAACACCATTCTTTGACCCCTGACATCGGGAGCTAGAGTGATCCGATGCATGTATCATCTATCTCTTTGCATAATTGAGTCAACTTACAAGAGTTGTCTCTGGAGGTGACAAAGTGAGAAAACTACTTCCAAGACCTCAAAGAGAAGGGCACCTTTTCCAAGGAGATGTGTACTTGCCATACTTAGCCATTTTTTGGTTGTCTCCAGTCACTTTCACTTTTCAGCTTCATCAAACAATGCTGACACGTATGAGCATTTTCCGAATCCCAGAGGCTGATGGCTAGACTCGTTGAATAGCTGGAGTAATTGCACACAAGTCTTGTGAAGACTACGAATGCAAATAACCCCATCTGGCAGGCTTAAAGGCTGGGCACCCCTAGCCTATAGATGTACAACTATGTGTAGCTACATTTCTTCCCCCTTTGGTTTATGTGCTCGGTAGAACCTTTGTCACTGTCACCCAGAATGTTAGATCATCTCGCTAACTGATGTGTTACAAAGTTGGACTGAACTAGAAAAGATCTTAGGAAGACCTCATCTACAAACTCAGCCATATGGAGGGTCATATTCAAGGGCTCCCTTGAGCTATAGGGGAACTCAAACCATCAACATACAATTCTTTGTGACTTGCATCTTGCTTGCAGTCTCTACTTCTGACCTTGATAACTAGAGCTCTGCACTACGTACGTCCTCGCTTGATAGTTCATCAGAAAACCAGACCAATTCTAAAGAGACTGAATCTATTGGAAAACACATGCAACAAGATCTGAGCCTCCAAAAAGAAGGGTGCCCCTAGGCTATAGGGGCGTAGATATGCTTTCTGCTTAATGATTTTCATCTATTTTCACGACTTCGTGCTTTGTAAACAAAACATCAGCTGCTGAGGTTGACCATGTAGAGATGTTACCACTGCTGACATGTGTATATGACTGTATCGCACTATTTTCACATGTACAGATGCGTAAAGTTGATTTGCACATTGATTGTGCAAGCGTCTCCCACGTTACATAGTGAAAAGTTTCCAAACTTAGAATATTTTTGCACTTTTCGTCAGTTTGAAAATCCCTTCCGTCAAGAAGCATATTTTTCAGCATCTTTCATCATAGAATGTTCTGCTTTGAGTTTCAGGCTTAGATTTTGACACCTGGTACTGGCCAACTGCCATTGACGACTTCAGAGGTCCTAACTTTTCTCCTGAAATTTTGAAAACTACCCATCAGGCTTAAACTGACTTCACCACTGTAATCATGATGTGAAATAAGACAATCAAAATTAATTTCAGCCAATTTTGACAAGTTCCTATTTTTTTAGTGTTTTGACCTAAAAAATGGGTTCAAAAACCTTAATTTTTAAAATTTTCAAATTTTGCTAGTATCTTCCTAACATCACATTGACCAAAAGCCCATACTTGATTTGTCCAAAAACTGAGTTTTGACCCCATGTTTACAAGGTTTAGACCATTTTAAGCAAAATGCCTTAATGAAGCAAAAAATTTGGTTTGGGTACAACACTATCTCGTAGGCATTTTCCTATGGTGGCGAATTTTCACTTAGGGAAAAAGTTGTTAAATGCAAGTAGTTGAAAGTTGCAAAGTGGTGCAACTTTTGTTCTACAGCTTGTGTGATCAAACGAAGTGTTCAAACGCGTTCAAATACGTATGTTTACGCTAGTCATGGTCCTCTTTCGCACCCAAACACGCGTAATCACTTTGATCTACGTTCAATCGGATCGATCCCTTAAGGGTCCAAAGTGCAAAACAGCTGTGAATTTCAGCATGCTATTACTTGGACACCATGATGCTTAGAAACTTCTTGTCTGATCCTATGAGATCATGTTAGGCCCCTCTACAATAACCTCTCTCGATTTTTTCTATTTCAGAGGTATTTTCTTGTGGTGGCGAATTTTCACTTGTGGAAAAAGTTGTCAAATGCAAGTAGTTGAAAGTTGCAAAGTGGTGCAACTTTCGTTCTTCAGCTCGTGTGACCAAACAAATTTTTCCAACATGTCTGGGTGGGTATGTTTACGCTAGGCATGGTCCTCTTTCGCACCCAAACACATGGAATCGCTCTAAGCTACGTTCAACCGGATCGATCCCTAAAGGGTCCAAAGTGCAAAATGGCTGGAAACTTCAGCATGCTATTACTCGAACACCATGATGCTTAGAAAATTCTTATCTAATCCTACAAGATTGTGCTTTTCTGATCTACAATAACCTCTCTCGGTTTTTGCTATCTCAGAGGCATTTTCCTGTGGTGGTGAATTTTCACTTGGGGAAAAAGTTGTCAAATGCAAGTAGTTGAAAGTTGCAAAGTGGTGCAACTTTCATTTTGTAGCTTGTGTGACCAAATGAACTGTTCCAACGCATCCAAATAGGTATGTTTACACTAGGCATTTTCCTCTTTCACACCCAAACATGCAGAATCGCTTTGAGCTACGTTCAAACGGATCGATCCCTTAAGGGTCCAAAGTGCAAAATGGATGCAAACTTTAGCATGTTATTACTTGGACACCGTGATGCTTAGAAAATTCTCATCTAATCCTATGAGATCATGTTGGGCCCCTCTACAACAACCTCTCTTGGTTTTCACTACCTTGGAGGCCTTTTTCCGTGGTGGGAAATTTTCACTTGGGGAAGTTGTCAAATGCAAGTAGTTGAAAGTTGCAAAGTGGTACAACTTTCGTTGTGCAGTTCGTGTGACCAAATGAACTATTCCAATGCACTTGAAGAGGTATGTTTATGCTAGGCATGGTCCTCTTTTGCACCCAAACACACGGAATCGCTCTGAGCTACGTTCAACCAGATCGATCCCTTAAGGGTCCAAAGTGCAAAATGACTGCAAACTCCAGCATGCTATTACTTAGACATCATGATGCTTAGAAAATTCTCTTCTAATCCTACAAGATCATGTTGGGCCCCTCTACAATAACCTCTCTCAGTTTTTGTTATCTCGGAGGAATTTTCTTGTGGTGGCGAATTTTCATTTGGGGAAAAAGTTGTCAAATGCAAGTAGTTGAAAGTTGCAAAGTGGTGCAACTTTCGTTCTACAGCTCGAGTGACCAAATGGATTGTTCCAACATGTCTGGGTGGGTATTTTTACACTAGCAATGGTCCTCTTTCACACCCAGACACGCGAAATCGCTCTGAGCTACGTTCAACCGGATCAGTCCCTTAAGGGTCCAAAGTGCAAAATGGTTGCGAACTTCAACATGCTTGTAGACACTGTGATGCTTAGAAACTTCTCATCTAAGCTTATGGCATCATGTTGGGCCCCTCTACAATAACCTCTTGCAGTTTTTTCTATCTCAGAGGGCTTTTCCCGTGGTGGCGATTTCTCACTTGGGGAAAAAGTTGTCAAATGCAAGTAGTTGAGTGTGTAAAAATGACTTTATAAGCATTCTGTCACCATCAGACCACATTTATTTGAGGCATCTTTAGAACTAGTTCACTGCCTTGTCTATGGGTTGTCATGGCATCCCATCACCACATTTATTTGATGCATTTTTTCAAACAGTTCACTGCCTTGTCTATGCTATTTCTTACTATTACGCTTTTGATATATTTTTTAGAAGCATCCATAGCTTGTTCGAAATCACTTGTTTTAGGATTTTAGCCATAGCAACAAGGCAGTGAACTGTTTGACAAGATGCTTTGGTAGACATGTATGAAAAATGTGGTAACATAGACAAGGCAGGGAACTATTTGAAAAAATACCTCAAAAGAATTTGGTCTTATAGAATATGCCATGATAAGAAAATGCATTTGGCAACTGCTCCTAGTTATTAGTTATGCAATGTGAAGAAATTGCATAACTACTTAGGTTGAATTTGTACAAACTATATTGTAATTGAAATTTGGTCATCTATCAACATCTACTTATTAGTTATGCAAAGTGAAGTAATGCTTTGACTTTGAAAGATGTGCAATGCAATGTAATCAACGATATGAATATAAACTACAAAAATCCATTTTTTGCAATTCATTAGTTAAAATATTTATTTTATTTTCTCTCTATATCTCTATATGCTAAGGAAATACCTTTCAATTTTAATTTTTTTTTTTAATCTCTTGTTGTACAATTTTTCCCAGTTTTTTCACAAAGTATTATACTTTTGGTTTGTCAAATTTTTCCCCAAATTTTTTTTGCTGCTATGCATTGGAAGCATGGAGAATACACATGGATACACACAATATAGGTGAAGTATACATGTGAATAAGTGAAGCATACATGTGAATAATTAAAGCATTCGAAAGGATACAAACCACCACAAATGGAGCTTATTTACACAATACGCTTTAGATGGGGCTTATTGAGCATTCAACAGTAATTAATTAAGCACTAGATGTAAGAAAATCCATGCCTACAACATTCAAGCATAAAACTTACATGATACGCATGATAACATCATTCAAGAATGGCAGTAGCAAAATAAGAGTTTCTTTAATCAAAAATTTGAAAGGCTGTACAATGATATATATTGATAAAAGTATATACAATATATCCAAAAAAACCATATAGGCTTAGTACAAAGGAGCCATATGGACATAAAATGCTACGTATATATCGATAGTACAAAACATATGTTCCAAAATGCCACATAGGCATACAAAAAACAACACTAATACATAGCCATTTCCCTCTAGGGGAAGGAAATAGATCCCTTGCTGCCTTCGAAATTCGGCTGGATGGAGTGACTATTGCTTCTCTTGTCTTTTGAACATGCTCGCTAGTCCTCCTCTCTTCACTCTAGACCTTCAACTAATACAATAAAAATTAAAGATGTTAAAAAATAGAAATTGAATTGTGGAATGGCATATAACAAAATATATAATCACTTGCTGCATACATATAGTCATCATGCACACTTACAGCATCACCACGTCCACGATCTGAAGTGACAACCACCTATAGCAACCATGAAGAAATAAATTAAACTACATAAAAGTATCATGAAAATTTTCTATAATAGACCATAAAAGAGAAAATATAATGTCAAATTGACTAATCTATTCCATACCTCTCTCAATGGATCAAAACTGGCTATTGTTGCAGCAATTGCATGGTCCATCGTGCCACATACATCACTAGGGCTATCTCTTGTCAACATCTGCAAATGAAACAATATCTCAGGTATCATGTTGGTATAAAGACCAAGAGGGGATAATGGAACATAAGGTGAAATACAAGAGGGTAATGAGATGGGAATAGAAGGGTGATGCAGAGAGGGGGCTCAAACTCATTCAAAGTGACAACTTGCATTCAAGAGGCATCTAAAAAGATTAAAATGGCCTATTATATTTATCCAAACAATCCTCAAATCTTGACAACAATCAGGAGTCTAACTTCTCACTTTCACCCATGTAACCTAACAGTAGTCCAAACTCAGGTTTTGACCTTTAACTCCCATGCTTTCCAAAACACTTGATAATAAAAAGGTGGATTCAGATACCCATTTTAGATTTATATCACATATATCTTAACCATATACAAGTCTTTTGGACCAATCCCTTGAAACTAGACCCTCAACATTGTCCTAGGCCATGAATTAGGCTAGATTTACAAAGCAACATACCTTTAAACTTAACATAGACCCTTGAAACCTTGGGGAAACATTTCCTATGCCCTCAAACCTCTAAAACTAGAATCAACACCCAGGGTTGACACCTCCAACATAGCAAACTGCAAAACCCTCAATTTCATGCCAAGTCAAGAGGGTTTATTCAAAGTCCCACTTGCACAACCTCCCAGACCATGCCACCAACTCAGACATGTATATTCTAACCCCAATATGCTCAAAAGTTGTAAAAAACTTCACACTCTCATTGATTTCCACAAACCTTAGACCCAAGGCTCTATCTTCATGTATTTTTCTTCACAAAACTCATTGAAGACAACAAGTTTATCTCCTTAGTTCCTTCTCCACAACTATAATCATGCAACCTACAACCTACTCAAACTCCCTAGGGCCCATTACACTAGATACAGTCGGTGTAAGGGACCTTAAATCATGATTTTGGTTACAAAACCCTCAAATAGTGTGTCTTCGGCCTGTCACAGGAAAACAAGGATATTTACCACAAATCACAATGGATCTCCCTCGAACTTGTTCCAAAAGATTGTTAACACATGCCACCACAAAGTAAAATGATTTACATGGCACAATCAATCTGTATGGGCTCGTATAGGCCTGCAAATGACAAGAAAGATCAGAAATTTGATGAAAAACATAGATATTCTTATTGCCAATGCTTCAAACTTCAAGACAACATTACAAAATGAGTTGTCATGCCTTTTTAAAGGCTTATTCTCATCAAACCAATGCCCAAATTCCTTACAACCACTTTTTAAACCTCTCATGACCATTGCATTACAAATTTTTTGCATTTATGCAACTCACAAATTTGGCACTTTCAAGTTTTGACTCTTTATATTTTCCTAGACCCTCTTAAACACCTAAACTATTACAAATAGTCTAATGAGACCTTATTAAACTAAGAAATCATGACTTATTGAAGAAAACATCATCCTATCTACCTTGACACCCCTTGTCAACTTTGACAATTCCTTCCACATGATTTACAAACCTTACAAGATGAATACAAAATCCCCTCAGAGTTGATCAATTACAATAGAATGGTCACATTGGGCCTTATTAAGACTCAAGGAATCAACTCAAACATCCTAACACACCTTGCCTATCTGATGCAGAGTGGCAAGGAAGGTAAACACACAACTATGATGGCAAAAAAAATCCAATTCAATGCTTCTCTCAAATACTCTTACAAGGATTCATAAAATCCATTATTCTTTAAGTGATCAACCCCCACACACCTAGGGTTCACAAATCAGGCCACCCACAAAACTTGAAAGCATTTGGATCATGTCACATTAGGACAAAACAAGGTTCAACAACCCTCTAGCACTTAGGTTTCAACAAACAAATATCACTATGGTGATTTAGAACTCACTCCCTCTTAATAGTATAGGAATATACCTTCCATCCCTCTAGGATTTAGCAACTCTACAATGTGGGTATGGAAGAAACACCCATAATTCACTCAAAACCCTTATTTTGAGGGTTTTCATACCACCCAGGAGTAAAATTAAGATATATTCCTTGATACTCAATGGAATCTCACCACTCCAACACCAAAATAAACCTTATTCAATTACCTATCCAACCATTATAGGCTTGGAGCATGAAACAACATGTATAGACCATACCAAGTATGAGATCAACAATTTCTTCAAGAAAACACAAAAATCAACAAACTCTTTATTGAAATTTTTTTCAAAACTTTAAGAACAGACTTTCCTAAACCAAGAGAGGCATATATGAAGCCTTACAACCTCCTCCAACATCCTCCAACTGAAATTTGAATCAGTTGGCTGTTGGAAACAAAAAAAGACTTCATTTTTTACTCTTTAATGCCTAATTAAGGAAATTTAGCCAACTTTCACCAACACACCTACAAAGATACCTCCAAATTGTGTGAAAGGCATCCAAAAATCCTCAAAATGAAAAATATGACTCCCCTCAGGTGTCTAGCTACATCAAGGTATCCTTTTTGCTTAATTTTCCAAAATGCACTAGACTTACAAAGGAGGATGGAGACCTTGTTTGTACAAAAAGTTGGTGATCAAGACCAAAACTCCACCAAATCGATAGGATACCTATTAAAAATTAATGAAATGTTCCATGAGACCATATTCCAACATTAAACAAAGAAAAAAAACATAACAAATGATTCTAGGTCCCTTAGACCCATGGGTGCTCCTGCACCATACTCCCAAGCAAGAAAAAGATCTCAAGTCCTCTTTGAGATCAGGTCTTCTACATTAGTCCCATGCTATTTAATGTCAGTTTCAGACATTCAAATGGCATCCTCTTCAAGTAGACCTTGCCACTTAGCCAAATACTCCTTGTAGACCTTCCTTCTAGTCCTCTTTGTCTCCTTGGTGTCTAGGATGCATTCAAGAGTCATAGGTTGGCTTGGGGGTAATTCCTTAACCCAATCTTCATCTTCCATTGGTGTAGGACCTGTTGCATCCCCTTCATTCATAGAAGCTTTGAAAGGATACAAATTAGAAACATTAAAGATAGGAGAGATTGCCACCCCAAGAGGTAGCTCTATTTCATAAGCATTTTGGCCAAACTTGTGGACCACCTTGCAAGGTCCTATCTTCTTCATCATGAGTTTAGTATAATTTCCCTTTGGAAGTCTCTCCTTATTCAAGAGATTAGAGATCCATAACCAAATCTCCAACCTTGTGTTGAACATCCCTCTTCTTCAAATCTTCTCTTTCTTTTAACTTCTCAACATTCTTTTGTAGAGTTTCCTTCACTAGTTGATGGATATCCCTGATTGTAACAGAAAATTCCTCTACTTGAGAACTTCTCCTATCAACTCCTTCTAGATATCTTAACTCATAGACCCCTCTAGGGTGCATGTGATAGACTACTTCAGAAGGGCTCCTACCAATGCTCCTATTCATGGAGTCATTGTATGCAAATTCAGCTTGAGGTAAAATTAGATCCCAAGCTTGTCCATGCTCCTTGGTAAGAAATCTCAAGAGATTTCCCAATGATCTATTCACCACTTCATTTTTTCCATCCATTTGTGGATGGTATGCAGAGCTAAAGGACATGTTTGTGCCAAGTTTCTTCCACAAGGTCCTCCAAAAGTGACCTATGAACTTAGAATCCCTTTCAGAAACAATGCTTAAGGGAAATCCATGTATTCTAACAACCTCCTTAAAGAAGAGACCTGCTATACTAGATGCATCATTGGTGCATTTACAAGGAAGAAAATGAGCCATCTTACTAAACCTATAAACCACCATAAAAACACTATCAAAACCTCTTTGGGTTCTAGGTAGCCCCAATACCAAATCCATACTTACACTCTCCCAAGGCCTATTGGGAATGGGAAGTGGTTGATCGAGCCCTGCATTTGATGAAGTTCGCTTTTCTCTTTGGAAGATTGTGCATCCTTACACAAACTTTCTCACATCCACTTGTAACCTTGGCCAATAGTAGTACCTCCTCACTTGTTCTAAGGTCTTATCAAGGCCAAAATGACCTCCAAGACTCCCATTGTGTTTCTCCTTTATAATATTCTCCCTCATTGAGCATTTAGGCACACACAATTGGCATCCTTTGAAGAGAAAACCATTTTGCAACAGAAAATTAGAGTATTAACCATGAGAAGTGTTGATGGTTAAAATGACACAAACAACATTAAAAAAGAATATTTCTACTCTATTTCTCCTGAAAGAGAAAATACAACATGTAGTGGCCTAACTCCCAAGGTCCTGGTAGTTGGTTCTCAATTGTCTGATGTCACTCAATTGGTACATGCAACTGTAATATTCAAGGGGCCTATGCTGGTAACAAAGGATTCAAGCTACGACTCTCTTTATCAAAATAGTTCCTGTAAATCAATGGGTTTTAAATAAAAGAAAAAGATAGATCAAAGGGGTAAATCAATAAGTATGAATTAAATTTATCTAATATCTAGACATATACTTCTAACAATGAATACTTTCTCAACCAATCACAAAAACCATAGCATGACACAACCCACAGTATAAATATACCATCGTATACATCTTAGGTGCTTAATCTAATTCCACTATTTGCATATCACAAGTATTTCCAAGATTTCAAAACAACAAACATTCATTCATCATCAAAACTATAGATCAATAGACTTCAATAACTTTAATTCAATGACAATTTAACAAGATAATCTTTAAATCTGGTTTCTTCTAGTGACTTTCATCACATAAGAAACTATCATGCTTCAGCACAATCACTGGCATTCAGGTGGATTATAACTCATTAACCTTATCAAACAACACAATTCAATGTAAACTCCATATTTCGTAAACCTGCAATTCTATTAACTGTCAAAAGATCTAGTACAATGTGTCTCTGCAAAACTTTCTAAAATTCTATCTCCTAGCACTAGGTAAGCCAATCCAATTCTCAATTAGTCGACCCTTACAATGTAATACCCATTTGGTATTTATAGAATACAAAAAGAAGTTTGAACTTCACTTCTATCTTAGGCTTTCCACCTTTTTAGGAAAAATCAACTCTCTTGGAAACTCAGATCAACTTTGATCTTGAGTTCTTACATTATTCATTCAATTTAATCTAACAATAGAAGATAGAAAATAGAAGAAAAGAAGTCATGTGCCCTTAAGACTATCAGTACTGCATGCATGCAACATGCAAGGAAGAAGATCATCATGCGACATGCAAGGAAGAAGAACATCATGCGTGCAAGATTTTATGCATGTGAAGCTGGATCCGCTATGAACTCATCATAACTGGTGAAGACTTGTTGTAGCATATCCATATCTGGCCCATCAATCCAATCATCTTCAAATTTGATGCGATCCAACTCAACTGCAGCAAACTCTTTCATACTTTTTACTTTGATCAACTCTCTCCCTACAGCTTTTATTTCTTCTTTGACTTCTACAAGCCGATCTATCACTAAGTCTCCTCCATCATCTTTCTCCTGCATGAGTCCTTGGAATCTTTCATTCCATTTCTCTCTAACCTAACTCAACGGTATGCAATATTTAGTGATCACATTCACATCTACAATTATGGCCATAACCGCTTCCAACTCTTCCAACTGCTCAGTTAAATTATTAACTACTTCTTGAATCTCATCGTTATGCTTGCTCAAAAAGCCAGTCCTAAACTTAAGTATGCGAGAAGTCTTTTGTATAAAATCTTTGTTATCATCTTCGAGTATAGATTCTTCTAGAAGAGTAGTTAGAGGCATGTATTTATCTTCTCTAACTTTCAATTTACTCCTTATACTCTTCTTCTAGTTTTTCGGATGCCTCAATGTATTGATGCATCTCTTTTATTACTCCTTCCACTTCTTTGTAAGTTTCAAATCCTTTTTCCAAAACCTCACCTACCTCCCGATTCACTTTGTCTACCCACTTTTCAACCATCTCCGCCTTACCTCTAACCTGCACCAAATCATCAACCTCATTTTTGCCTAGCAAAATAGGAGTCTCAATTACTGCAACCTGTTGTGACCTTGGAGAAGAGACACTCTTCAAGAATGAATATAATTGATCCAATTGAGCCTTAAGCTCATCTTTCTTTTGTTTGTCCTTGATCATTCTTGATTTAGTCATTGAAGCCACCACATCAATTAGATTCATTTGTTTATTTCTAATGGGTCTTCCCAAATTAACCGTACTCAATTGATAGTCTGTGAGCTGCATATCCCCTACCTCCTTTTCAGTCATAGGCATGGCACATTCAACAACTATCTCCCCTTTATCTGTGAGTCTGGTAGAATGCAAAACTTTAGCCCTCTTCTTAGGATTTTCCTGTTCAATCCCCTTCATCATGTCCTCCCAATTAAGAGGTTGAGGAGGTGTTCTAGCTCTCTTCTGCAAATCTAATTTCAACCATGTGGGAGCACTAGGAGTAGTCATCATCATGGAAGAAGAAGCAACAACTGTAGAGGATGGCTGAACATTTACCTTAGGTTGAGAATCAACCTTTGCTTTCTCATGTTGTTCCTGTAGCACATGCATCTGCACCAACTTCTCAGCCTCTTCTCTATCTCTTTGTTCCTGCACTTCCTTGTCTTCTTCTTCTTTTCTTAATCTCTCCTTTTTCATCTGATCCTTTTCTAACTGTTCTACCTCCAAAGCTTTAAGTTTTGCAGCTTTGGCCACTTCTACTTTTTGCTTCATAACTAGCTCTTCGGCCTCCTTTTCTTTTCTTATCCTTTCAGTTTCTTCTTTTTCTATCCTTTCCATTTCCAAGGCTATGAGTTTCTCTGCCTTTTCCCTTTCTTCCTCAGCTTGTTGTTTCTTTACTAGCTCTTCAACGTCTTTTTCTTTCCTTAGAGCTTCAACTTCTTGTTCTTTCTGTCAAGCTTCCTTTGCAAGCTTCAGTCTAGCAACCAGGGCTTCCTTTTCCCTTCGGTTTCTTGCTTTCTCCTCCTCGAGATCATGGATCTTCTGTATCAGTTCCAGCTTATCATTTTCTTCCTTGACCTTGATCTCATGCTCTCGTAGCCTCATTTGCTCCTCCATTGTATCAGTTGTTGTCCTTGTTTCAATTTCTTTTACGTTTGATTGCTGCTGTTGGAGTAGAGCATCAGCTTGTAACTTTTCCTCCATTTCCTTTTGTTTCTCCGTAGCAACCCTTGCATCAGATTCTCTTGTAGCATCTTCAAATTGTTTCCATTGTTCTTCCTATGTAAGAATCTACTCAATAGTATGATCTAGAGGCATGTTTTCTTGCAAGTCCTTCTCTAACAGAGTTTCATCCGAGTCTGTCTCAATTTCTACCAATTCTTCCTCCACTTCTTTTCCTTTAGCAGCTTCAGCCATGGCATAAAGTACTCCTTGAACTTCTTTACTTTTCTTTCTTGTGAGTGGGGCTTGTGCAAATGACTCACCCAATGTGGGCGTAGGAACAACAGATTCAATTGGAACATCTCCCTCGGGTGTCTCTTCTTCTTCATAAACTACCTCCAACTCTATTTCTTCAACATCAGGAGGAAAGAATTCTAATGGTTCCTTGGAAGGTGCCTTTATTTTAATCCTCTTATACCCTTTATCTTTCTTGAGGATTGGTCCCTGAGGAGCTTGAGTTCTCATCATCAACCATTGCACACTTCTATCCAAGACTGTTCTTCCAATTTTCTTAATATCAATTGTTTCTTCCTCATTCCAGTCTATTGGATCTAAGCTTTTAGTGCCAATATTCAAAGCTTCATATGAGGGATCTAATACAATTCCATCATCCAACAAAGTGTCAGGAATATTTTCTTTAATACCAAGTTCTGACATGAGTGAGACTGATAATCTCTCATAATTCTGCTTCCTCAAGTCATACTCATCCTACCTATCACACCAAAAATCCTATAACAAATTAAAATTTCTAGTAAGCACCGAAGGTAATAAAGCATACATCATATTCTTTGGATCAAAATACTTATGAGTTATATACAATCCCAATTTCAATTGTATCAACTCATTACAACCCATCTTTTCTCCCTTCAAATGTTGACAATTGTATTCACCCAGTGTCATGGGAAATTTATGGCATCCTGTCTTGTGCTTCATCCCAAATCTAGCATTAACTCCAATGGCTTGATATAGAAATTCCATAAGCACTATTCTATTGTTGCAGCATATCAGAAGTAAATGGGGATGACCATCAAAACCAAACAATCTAAAGTATTTAATTTTGGGGTATTGGATGTACCAACTTCCCCATTTAGAAATGAATACCATAGCTTCTTGACTTAACCTATATCCTGCATCTCCACTCAACTGGTTTATAACCACATATAAAAATGCATCATTGACTCTCTTGAAGTGAGTCTCAGCCACCTGAAGAGATAATTGATCATAGTGTTCCTGTACCTTCCTTTGTCCATCCAAGACTCCCATTATACCTACTCTATTTAATCCTAGGAAAATCCCCAGTCTTGCTACAGCATAGACCACATATGAAGTCATGAAGAAAGATTTGGTCTGTCTAACCCTTGTGAGCTCATCATGTATGACATCAGAAACAATCATTGACCAATCAAATTGGTAATCACCCTAAAAGATTACTTGAATAAAATGAAACATCCATTCCTTGAAGTGGAAGGCATCGCTCTTCCCAAACGCTCTGGACAACATCAATATCAAATAAGATATCTCCTTTTTGAAATCTACCCTCTTTGGCTGGTCTGCTAGATTGCTTAAAGATTTCTTCTCTGTGCTTAACCATATTTTTTTTAAGTGAGACTTATTGGAATATTTATGCTTGCTGTATTTCTGCAATGCCTCTGCCTCAGTTAGCTGCACCAAATTCTTGGAATCATGAACATTAAATATGCTTTGGAACATTTGCGGAGTAAGATCTATAATCACATTATTTTGTGAATCCATGCATAATCTTGTAGCTAGATTATAAGTACTGGCCACTGTCAATATCAACTCCAGACACTAAAATGATAAAGGAAACACAGTGATATGTGCAAGACTGGAGTCAACAATCCTTTGAGTTTTTCCTGTCAAGTTTGCTGTTTCTGCAAAGGTCTCTTCATGTAATTCTTCAAAATTATACTGGCCCATATTAGTATCTGTGATATCTGACCAGTCTGATTCCACCTTGCTCACCTTCACCACTAGATTCCTATGATCATACCTCAATGTATAAGGTAACTATTTTGGTTTCACCTTCTTGATTTTCGGTGCTATCTTGGATGTTCCAGCCGGTTGATTCCTTCGAGTAGCTTCTCCTGACGTTCCTGAAATTTCTCAAATCTCCTGGAAGCAAACCTTTAATTAGACCTTCAAATAAATCATCATAAAACATGTTTTAAAAACATACCTGTTACACATATATTGGAGTCAAAACTAGACAGAAACTCAAACAATCACTTTTACAAAAACTGTCGGACTCAGAGCAAAAAATCGGATTTGGTTTTCTTCAAATTTTACTTTTCATATTCTATTTCCATTCCGCCTCCGCCTCTGCCTCTGATTTGGTCATTGTTACTTTGAATAAAGACTTTCCCACTATACGCAGATCCGGACACGAGATTAAAATGGAATTGATAACCTTCACAAACAAAATTATTAAGTTCAAGATCAGTTCCGATCCCGCCTTCGCCAATTATCACATACTCCAAGAAAAACCCTTTAGAATTCAGAATCAGAAACGAGATAGAGAATAGAATTGATAACTTTTGTAAAACAAAAACTCTTATGTCCATAATCCATTCCAATCCCACCTCTGCCTATGCTAATCATGACATCATCAAATTTATTCATTTTCAACATAACTTCATGATTAAACCTAGGTCGCTATAAAATGGAAAAGGAGCTTAAAAAATCTACCCTCATATGACCATGGGGAACAATTATATTTTAGGGCCATTTATTTAAATCTTATTTAAAGTAATTGCAGAGACCAAGGAAACCCTAATCTAACAAATCTAATAAAACTAGGGCACGAGTTTAAAACCCTGCCATTCTACCAAATGACGAAACCCTAATTTAAACAATAAATCTAATCTATCCTAACTCACTGTAAAATCTCTAATCTACCTCACTATAAATTCTTAATCTAACTCACGCCATTAAAAACCTTTAATCTAATCTAATCTACTGCAAATCAAAAATGACACAACGCAATCACGATTAATATGTGAAAGGGACAATGCCCTAAAATAGAAAGAAACATCACAATAAAACAAGACAACAAAGATTAAAGCAAAACAAACAAGCCAAAACAAGAACATACTCATTCAATCACAACGATGATCATAAAATTGCTTTAAAACACAATGATTGAACATGCGGGTAGATATAAAGCAAAACATATCGAACACAACTACAAATAAACAACGAACAACAAAGATAAAAGACCTACCTCAAACGTAAATAAAGCCAAGCCAACTTTCTGAATCAATTCGCACACAATATCCCTTCTCTATCTCGATCAATTTGCTCAAATGAACTCTGCTATTGCTCTTCGTGCTCTCAGACTTGTAATAATAACAATAATGATCGGCTTTAACCCTTAATAAAGAAAAATATGTGAATTTCTACCTACACCGGCAACCACCATTAATGCATTAAAATGCAGTAAAGGCGGAGTCAGAACTGTAAGAGAACGAACACTGGTCTGCAGTGCAACTTCAGTCAAAAAGTCAACAACAAAAATTGGCGGGGGGGAACTAAAATGGAAACAGGATCTTAAACTCATAAAATATGCAAACGTTATTCCCATTCTGGCTCTGAATTCGACAACTAAAAACAAAACAAAAACAAAAACAAAAAGTTAAGTAAAAGACCAACCTAATAAAACAAAACACAAAAATCGAGACAAAACAAACATTAAAAAGTAGCGGAGGCGGTATCGGAATTGAATTTGATTTTGCAAATTTTGATAACAACCATCCCAATTCCCACTCTGGCTCCACTTTTGCTAAAGACCAAAAAAAACAAAGGCAAAGAAAAGACCGTCGGGATAGAACCAAAAACAAGCCTCAAAAGAACTTTCAGAACCCGATTCATCTCCAGTTCCGATTCCGACAGAGAAACCAAAGAAAAACAAAGTATTGGCAAAAGTAGACTCCAAACTTTGTTTCAAAAACAACTAAGTACAAAAAACACAAAGGGGGACCCATTTTGACCAAGGCAAAAGATGGGGTGGTTATGCAAGGCATAACAAATGGCGACGTGGCTGGAAAAATGGTTTACCTATTTTCAAAATACCCAAAGAAAATTTTAGTCACCCAAAAAACTACTTGGCTTATAAACACCTTACTTTGAATGAGATCAGATATTTGTAGGATAATCTTAAGTTTGAATCTCAGATGTTATGTGCTCATGGGTTATTTCTGAATCTGAGTGTGTGCCTATATTGTGCATCATTCTTTGTAGATACTTTCTCTGCTTGTAAACAACTATACCTAAGTTTCAAGCTACATACGTTGAGTCCTTTAACTATCGTGCAGTAAAATCCTGGGTATTGCTCCGCTGCCAGACAAGCGTCCATAGCCCCAACGGAGATACCTCTAATCCTCTCAAAGCATTGCTCTACTACTAGACATGTATCCATAGCCCCGATAGAGATATTTGGTTACCCACTTGATATTGAGCTTGCTTTTCTTTCTTTCTTTCTTTATTTTCTTTTCTTATGGATGGAAATTCTTTTATGCATCTCTCAATACTCAAATTCAATGAATCTAAAATGTGGATTGAGTACTACAATGGATTTCATGATAGTTTTGGAATCTGATTTTTCACTTGAAACATAGATAAAGTCATTCTAAAACAAATAGGTAATTATTCATGTAGATGTTTTTCTAATTTGGTGACAGATCTTTGATCACAATTCATAAGATATTCACATTTACATCTTCTATCCTTAATAACTTTTCCAACCCAAACTAGAATGATCATAAAACATAAGTTTTAGAATCAAAATCATTTTCAATGATTATAATGAGAATACCTTAACCAATTTCTCTCCTAGTACCAATAGTATACTTTGAATAACAACCCCCTAACTTGAGATGAGAAAAATAAGAATCCCCAACGAAACAAGACAAGACAAAACAAAACAAACAAAAACCAAAAAAACAACAAAAACTAAAAACTAAAAACAAACAAAACAAGCAAAACAAAAGTTAAAAACTAAAAACTTAATTACATATGATACAATATAGTACATTCCTTTTCAAAACACCATACTTTCTATGCACCAAAATAGTGTTTGAGAAACTAACCATTAATTGGTAATGGAACAGGCTCTCTTGTTAATGTACTCAAACGAAAGGCATTCTCCCCTAAGATTTCAGCTATTTAGTAGGGACCTAACCAAAGTCTATCGAATTTCTGATGGTCTCCCTTCCTTTCTCTAGCCTTATCCCATAATAGCACAAGGTCTGATATTCTAAAAGCTTCACTTTGGCTCTTTTGTCAAACCAACGCTTGACAACAACCTGATGTTTAGAGAATTGCTGCAAAGCAGCATCTCTTTGTTCTTCCATGTTCAATAAGTTAAGAAGTCTAACCTCAATCCTATCATCCCTATTATAAAACTCCTACATAAATTTCATAACAGGTATTTGTAAATGTATGGGGAAGATTGGATCCTAGCCATAAACTAGCTTAAAGGGTGAATTCCCTAGGGCCACTTTAATTCTAGTTCGATCTACCCATAAGGCAAATCTCAGCTAGGTATGCCAGTCCCTAGGGTTACTTGCTAACAACTTTTTTATTACTTCCAATAAATTCTTATTTGTGGACTCAGCCACTCCATTCCCCTGAGGGTAATAATTGGAAGAATATTTTAACACAATCTTATACTCATAAGCCCATGAAATAAATTCAGCGAAAGAAAAAACAGGGCCGTTATCACATACCAGAGCAAATGGAACTCCAAACCTGGTTGTGATGTTCTGTGTCAGAAACTTAATAACCACCTCTGTGGTGCTATTCTTGCAAGGCAAAGCCTCCATGCAATGTGTGCAATAATCCATTGCAGTCAAGATGAATTTATAACCTGTAGAAGAATTTGGATTAATCACTCCTACAAAATCAAGTGCCCATTGGGAAAATGGCCTTACCTCATAAACCGGCTGTAGGGGCATCACAGGGTTTCTTTCTCTTGATGTAAAAGTTTGACATACATGACAAGCCCTGCAATGTTGATGCGCATCCCTAAACACATAAGGCCAATAGTAATGTGACCTTAAAATCTGATGAGCCAACGCATTAGCAAATCCATGTCCTGTTCCATGCCTACCATGAAATTCACTTATAACATGTTTAGCTTCTTGCTGATCCAGACAACGCAAGTAGATTCCTTGGAAATTCTTCCTATAGATTAATCCTCCTTTAAGCATATAATGGGCGCTTTTCATCCTTAGTGCTCTTCTTTGAGTTGCATTCATCCCTTTTGGACACTTGTTGAGGAGGAAAAAGACTAAGTATGTATACCAAGGATCTTTTGTGAATGACTGAACAGTGTATTGTTGACAAGTTATACTTCTATCCACTTCAGCCATCGCCTTTGACAAACCTTGACCTCTTACAAGCTTCATTGGGTGAATCTTCAAGTCAAATTCTTGTAAAATGGCCATCCATTTCCCTCTTGTATCTCCTAGTTCACTTTGCATCAGGAGGGACTTTACAGCTGGATCTGGGACTATAGCCATCACTTGACTTCGGATTATGTAGTGTCAGAAATTTTTTTACTGCTCGCACCAATGCAAAAGCCTATTTTTCTATTGATGAATATCTTACCTCTGCATTCTTAAATGGAGAGCTCATAAAAGCAATAGGCCTCTCCTCATTCTCTTCTCTTCTCTGTGTCAAGACTACTACACATGAATGTTCAGAAGCAAAAAAATAGATGTAAAAGGGTTTTAGATAATCTAGGCTTATTAAAACAGGTGCCTCAGATATAGCTTGTTTAATCTACATGAAAGCAGATTTAGCCTCTTCACTCCATTCAATCTTCGCATCCTTCTTCATCATTTCATTAAGTGGTTTAACAATTTCTGCAAACCCTGTTATAAACTTCCTAACAAAATTAACCCTTCCAAAGAAAGATCTCATCTCCTTCTTATTTCTTGGCCTTGTCAACTTCAAAATGGCTTCTACTTGATCAGGATCTATGGAAATTCCCTCCTCTGATATAATGTGACCCAAAAGCTTCCCTTCAGAAACTCCAAATACACATTTTTTTGGATTGAGAGAAACACCATAACTGATGCATTTCTTTAGTACTTTCTCTAAATCAGCAGCATGATCTTCTCTACTCTTAGAGAAGATGGTCAGATCATCAACATAGATGATTATACACTTTCTTATTAGGTCTTTAAACGCTACATCCATCGCTCTTTAAAAAGTAGCCCCAACATTAATTAGACCAAATGGCATCCTCCTGTAGGAAAATGTGCCCCACTTTGTAGTGAAAGCAGTATTCATCCTATCCTCATGACTTACCAGTACTTGATTATATCCCGAATATCCATCCAAGAAAGACATCATTTGAGATCCATTAACCTTTTGCAATACTTCATCAAGAGAAGGTAATGGATAATTGTCCTTCTCAGAGGCTTTGTTTAAATTTTTGAAATCCACACATAGCTTGATTTCCCCATTCTTCTTCCTCACAGGAACTAGATTAGCCACCCAGGTAGAGTGTCTAACCGGAAAAATTATTCTTGCAGCCAAAAGCTTCTGTACTTCTCTCTGGATTAGAGGCTCAATTAATGCATTGACTGGGCGTTGCTTTTGACGAAATGGCTTGGCTTTTGGCTTAAGAGGAATCGTATGTGTGATGACAGATGTATCAAAAGTTTTCAAATCATCGTAGCTCCAAGCAATTGCTTCAATATTCTGCTTCAAAACTTTGATTATCTCATCCTTTATTTCCTGAAGAAAAATCCTTCCTATAAGAACATTTCTTTCTACCCCTGAGTGAGTCAAATTAATGGATTCATACTTGCCTCCCTCACTCTTTGTAGGCATCCTCTGATAAGCTCGTGGATTCGAATCAAATATCCTCTCCAATGCTATCATCCCTTTTGGGATGTTATTTCTCTTTAAATCCATTATCCCTTCTGGATTGTCACTTCTTGGATTCCAGTCTCCTTGATCCCTATTAACATCATCAATTATCTGTCCTTGAAATACATCATAACTCTCCAAAAAGGCCAAAATATGTTGATCATCATTAAACACCTATAAGTGTTTAACATTGTCAGGAATTGCAGGGACTGAAATCAATTCCACAGAAAACCTCTTCATATTTGAATCTTGCATCGGCTCTAATGTGCTTGCTGCAACGACAAGAGCATCTACTATTTGATTTGCTTCCCTTGGAATAAGTGTAATCCCAAAGGCATCAAAATATTCTATTAAATTCCAGACCCTATTCCTATAAGCAGTCAATCATTTATTATGGCAAGTGTATTGGCTACGTACCTGTTTCACAATTACCTCAGAGTCTCCCATCACTGTAAGAGCAGTTACCTTCTTCTTATGAGCAAACATAAGTCCTCTTGAAAGTGTCTCATATTCAACCACATTGTTAGTGCAACCAAACTGCAATCTGTAAGAAGCAAAATAAGTTTTCCCTTTCGGGTTAATTAGTTCAATTCCAGCTCCACTTCCTGCTTTAGATTTAGAACCATCAAATTTAAGAGTCCATAACTGGTCTTTAGCTGGGAGCTCTTTCTTTTTAGAAACTACAGGGATTTTTCCACTTGTGACATGTGGCGGCTCAGACTTTGGTTGTTTATCAGAATTCATGTTAAGAAGAAGCTTAGTTAATGATTTTCCTAGTTCCTTAATTTGTTCAACAACTAGCTCCTGAGCGATTTCTTGAGCTGAGTCAGGATCTAACTCATCTTCTATTAACTCCTTTGGTATTGGCAAAGCATCTAGAATAAGGGTATTAAAATGAAATTGAGATACTTCCACTTCCTCTTTTTGATCTGAAAACCCTAAGACCTGAGTCTGTTCTACTGGTAAAGGAACCTCTTCTTGAGAAAAACTAATCTGTGTAAGAATAGTTACATCCTTAGCTTGGAAAGAGAACTCATTGATGGGAGCCTCAGTTACCTCTTGAGATTCTTGCTTGGGTAGATCTGCATGCCTTAGAATATCTATGCATGACTGACATGTCAACACCGAATGGTTATGATAGTGTATTCTACACCAATTAGGAAGCAATAGATTACTCAAATCAGTTTTTGTTCCTAAAACCAGCCTATCTTGTTGCAATTTCCTTATTAGAACTTGCTGGTTGATGTGAATCATCGAATTAGTGTGGTCTAAGGATAGTGTATCCTCAGAACTAAATATAGAGAAAGTAAGGACTTCCTCTTGCTTGTAAACACCCATCTCAGTCTCAAAGAATGCTACTTCATTTGGAGTATTATACTCTGTAATCATGTGTTTGAGCCTAGGTTCACTTTCAATTCTTATTTGAGTGGCAACCCCTTTCCATGGTAACCACATGTGCGAGAAGTCCAAGGACAGATATCCACCTATGCTTTTCATTAGCTCTCGACTTAAAAGCATCCCATATGTTTCTGGGATGTCAGCAACTTGAATATCTATATAGGTCTGGATCCTTGGGTCTGATCCAACCTGCACATGCATGTTCTTCAACTCACCTACAACATTAACTTCGGTTTTATCCAATTGAATCACCTTTTTATTGGTTGGAATAGGACTCAATCCTAACTTTTTACAAATCGAAAAAGGCATAACATTCCTGATGCTCCAGAATCTAATAAGAAATTGTGTAGATTCTTTTCGAAGATCCTCAAACTTAACAAGAAAGGTGGGGTACTGGTCTTACCTTTATACATAGCAGCATTTGTCTCCTTTGCGGGAGTCACTTTACCTTTCCCTTTCAAGCGATCTGTTTCTTCCAAAGCTTTTAATACCACCTCCCTTTGAGTTGGGCACCACTTCATGATATCAAAGAAAGATAGTGATGTCTTCTGCCTTTGCAATTCTGTAACAAAATCAAACTCTGAATCATTCCTAAATTGATATTTAGGAAAAGAAGGCTGATTACCTCTATTCTGAGTATCAGAAGGTCCCTTCGGTGGGAGTGGATTGTTATCTATATTCTGATTTGGTGGAACCATATTGTTAGGGGGTGCAGATGTAGTTAATAGCCCTTTATTTTGGTTCCTCAGAAAATGACCACCCTTAGATTGGAAGGCTTGAGCATCATAGACATCTTCTTCTGGCTCATTATCCCCTTGCATAGGGAATTTATACTTTTCTTGAATGGTTTTATAAGTCATGGCGGTGCTGGCCAGCCCATTGCCTTGATTAGAATTTCCTACTTGAGGATGGGCATTAGCCTGTGCAATTTTCACCATTTTCTCCATTTCTAGGCAATTGACCTCAGAATGGGTTGCTCTATCATGCAACCTACACCAATTTGTCATAAAATTTAAATCAGCAACATTAGCAGTATTTGATCTCTCTTCACCTGCTTGATAATTATGGGGAACTCCTCCATTGTTAGGTCCAGTGTTCCACTGCCTATTGTTGTTGTTGTTGTTATTGAATTTCTGATTGTATCCTCTATTTTGATTTTGATCATTCTGGTTTGAGGAATTTTGATTCTGGAAGTTCCTATTGGTGTTCTGATTAGAGTAATTGCCCTAATAGTTGTAACCTCCCTGATTTTTGTAATTCTGGTTTTGATTATTGGGAGGGTTTTGTCTAAGTTGTGCCATGTCATTTGACATCTGAGAGAGAGTCTTTTTGAGAGTCTCTACTTCACTTGTAAGTTGAACAGTTTGATCATTCTGCACATTTTGAACTATGGTTGGGGAATGGACATGGGTTGGTCCTCCCCCTTGTTGCAATTGATTTTGAGGTTGAAGTTGAGGTTGCTGTTGTGGGGATTGATGTGAGGAATCATGCATGTTATTGCCAAAGAAGGGCATAGTTGGTGAAGGTTGCAACTCAGATACAGGTCCATAATGGGAATAAGACGTCCCTGGGACAGTGTTGTATAATGGTGGATTAGGCATCTGATAATTCATTAGAGGAAAAGGTACTCCCAACCCTCCAGGTTGCATAAGTTCTTTGTAAGAATAGACCAATCAAAGGATCAACAGCTCTCAGATATGCCTGTATGGCCATAGATTTTGGCACTAGGTAAGGCTCTTGTAGCCTACGATACATTCTATGAAACCTAGTGTTGAACAAGGGAAATGGTTCATGATGCTCCTTTCTAATAGTGGCAAATTGGTGATATAGTATTGCAGGGTTTACATAAACCCTGAACTGATTAATGAAAACATTCTCTAAATCTATCCAACCCAGAATGGATCCTTGGGGCAGATTTAGATACCAATTATATACCATATCTCCTAAACAATAAGGAAATAGAATACATACCACATCTTGATGAGCAACTTGAGCTCGTATGTAGGCATCTTTGAATGCTTGTATATGTTCCTCTACACTTCTTGATTCTCCATGCATGTATTTCGAAAAGAACTTCTCTGGGTTCTTTGGTAAATCATGGAATCCACCTGGAATAGTCCCTAACATGGAGGGATTACCCACAAAATAAGCCATTGGTGGGATTGGTTGGGTAGGTGGTGGTGACAAAGGCCTACTTGATGGTGGTGTGGATGGAATTGGTGGAAATCTTGGTGGAGTAAGTGGTGGTGGTAATGTAGGTATTTCTACCCTACAAGCATGAGGTCTTGATCTAATCGGGGTTTGAAGTTCTTCGAATAGTTCACGATTAGTAGAGGATCTAAGAACCCTCTCGTATCCCTCTAGCGAAAAAGATCTTCCGTGAGCCGGCTTGTCCTTTCAGGCCCTCCTTCTAGCGCCAATTTCTGTTGATGGTTAAAATGACACAAACAACATTAAAACAAAATATTTCTACTCTATTTCTCCTGAAAGAGAAAATACAACATTTAGTGGCCTAACTCCCAAGGTCCTGGTAGTTGGTTCTCAACTGTCTGATGTCACTTAATTGGTTCATGCAATTGTAATATTCAAGGGGCCTATGCTGGTAACAAAGGATTCAAGCTATGACTCTCTTTATCAAAATAGTTCTTGTAAATCAATGGGTTTTAAATAAAAGAAAAAGATAGATCAAAGGGGTAAATCAGCAAGTATGAATTAAATTTATCTAATATCCAGACATATACTTCTAACAATGAATTTTTTCTCAATCGATCACAAAAACCATAGTATGACACAACCCACAGTATAACTGTACCATCGTATACATCTTAGGTGCTTAATTCAATTCCACTATTCGCATATCACAAGTATTTCCAAGATTTCAAAACAACACACATTCATTCATCATCAAAACTATAGATCAACAGACTTCAATAACTTTAATTCAATGACAATTTAAAAAGATAATCTTTAAACCTAGTTTCTTCTAATGACTTTCATCACATAAGAAACTATCATCCTTTAAGAAACTATCATCCTTTAGCACAATCACTGACATTCAGGTGGATTATAACTCATTAACCTTATCAAACAACACAATTCAATGTAAACTCCATATTTCGTAAACCTGCAATTCTATTAACTATCAAAAGATCTAGTACAATGTGTCTCTGCAAAACTCTCTAAAATTCTATCCCCTATCACTAGGTAATCCAATGCAATTCTCAATTAGCCGACCCTTACAATGTAATACCCATCTGGTATTTATAGAATACAAAAAGAAGTTCGAACTTCACTTCTATCTTAGGCTTTCCACCTTTTTAGGAACAATCAACTTTCTTTGAAACTCGGATCAACTTTGATCTTGAGTTCTTACATTATACATTCAATTTAATCTAACAATAGAAGATAGAAAATAAAAGAAAAGAAGTCATGCGCCCTTAAGATTGTTAGTACTGCATGCATGCAACATGCAAGGAACAAGATCATCATGCGACATGCAAGGAAGAAGAACATCATGCATGCAAGATTTTATGCATGTGAAGCTGGATCCGCTATGAACTCATCATAACTAGTGAAGACTTGTTGTAGCATATCCATATCTGGCCCATCAATCCAATCATCTTCAAATTTGATGCGATCCAACTCAATTGCAGCAAACTCTTTCATACTTTTTACTTTGATCAACTCTCTCCCTGCAACTTTTATTTCTTCTTTGACTTCTACAAGCCAATCTATCACTAAGTCTCCTCCATCATCTTTCTCTTGCATGAGTCCTTGGAATATTTTATTCCATTTCTCTCTAACCTGACTCAACAGCATGCCATCTTTAGTCATCACATTCACATCTACAATTATGGCCATAACCACTTCCAACTCTTCCAACTGCTCAGTTAAATTATTAACTGCTTCCTGAATCTCATCGTTATGCTTGCTCAAAAAGGCAGTCCTAAACTTAAGTATGCGAGAAGTCTTTTCTATAAAATCTTTGTTATCATCTTCGAGTATAGATTTTTCTAGAAGAGTAGTTAGAGGCAATGTATTTATCTTCTCTAACTTTTCAATGTACTCCTTATACTCTTCTTCTAGTTTTTTGGATGCCTCAATGTATTGATGCATCTCTTTTATTACTCCTTCCGCTTCTTTGTAAGTTTCAAATCCTTTTTCCAAAACCCCACCTACCTCTCAATTCACTTTGTCTATCCACTTGTCAACCATCTCCGCCTTACCTCTAACCTGCACCAAATCATCAACCTCCTTTTTGCTTAGCAAAATAGGAATCTCAATTGCTGCAACCTGTTGTGACCTTGGAGAAGAGACACTCTTCAAGAATGAATGTAATTGGTCCAATTGAGCCTTAAGCTCATCTTTGTTTTGTTTGTCCTTGATCATTCTTGATTTAGTCATTGAAGCCACCACATCAATCAGATTCATTTGTTGATTTCTAGTGGGTCTTCAAAAATTAACCGTACTCAATTGATAGTCTGTGAGCTGCATATCCCCTACCTCCTTTTCAGTCATAGGCATGGCACATTCAACAACTATCTCCCCTTTATCTGTGAGTCTGGTAGAATGCAAAACTTTAGCCCTCTTCTTAGGCCTTTCCTATTCAATCTCCTTCATCATGTCCTCCCAATTAAGAGGTTGAGGAGGTGTTCTAGCTCTCTTCTGCAAATCTAATTTCAACCATGTGGGAGCACTAGGAGCAGTCATCATCATGGAAGAAGAACCAACAACTGTAGAGGATGGCTGAACATTTACCTCAGGTTGAGAATCAACCTTTGCTTTCTCTTGTTGTTCCTGCAGCACATGCATCTGCATCTACTTCTCAGCCTCTTCTCTATCTCTTTGTTCCTGCACTTCCTTTTCTTCTTCTTCTTTTCTCAATCTCTCCTTTTCCATCTGATCCTTTTCTAACTTCTCTTTCTCTAAGGCCTCCTTTTCTAACTGTTCTTCCTCCAAAGCTTTAAGTTTTGCAGCTTCGGCCTCTTCTTCGTTTTGCTTCCTAACTAGCTCTTCAGCCTCCTTTTCTTTTCTTATCCTTTCAGTTTCTTCCTTTTCTATCCTTTCCTTTTCCAAGGCTATGAGTTTCTTTGCCTTTTTCCTTTCTTCCTCAGCTTACTATTTCTTTACTAGCTCTTCAGCCTCTTTTTCTTTCCTTAGAGCTTCAACTTCTTGTTCTTTCTACCGAGCTTCCTCTGCAAGCTTCAGTCTAGCAACTAGGGCTTCCTTTTCCTTTCGGTTTCTTTCTTTCTCCTCCTCGAGATCATGGATCTTCTTTATGAGTTCCAGCTTGTCATTTTCTGCCTTGACCTTGATCTCATGCTCTTCTAGCCTCATTTGGTCCTCCATTGTATTAGCTATTGTCCTTGTTTCAATTTCTTTTACCTTTGATTACTGTTGTTGGAGTAGAGCGTCAACTTTTAACTTTGCCTCCATTTCCTTTTGTTTCTCCACAGCAGCCCTTGCATCAGATTCTTTGGTAGCATCTTCAAATTGTTCCCATTGTTCTTCTTGTGTAAGAATCTGCTCAATAGTATGATCTAGAGGCATGTTTTCTTGCAAGTTCTTCTCTGACAGAGTTTCATCTGAGTCTGTCTCAATTTCTACCAATTCTTGCTCCACTTCTTTTCCTTTAGCAACTTCATCCATGGCATAAAGTACTCCTTGAACTTCTTTAATTTTCTTTCTTGTGAGTGGGGCTTGTGCAGATGACTCACCCAATGCGGGCATAGGAACAACAGATTCAATTGGAACATCTCCTTCGGGTGTCTCTTCTTCTTCATCAACTACCTCCAACTCTATTTCTTCAACATCAGGAGGAAAGAATTGTAGTGGTTCCTTGGAAGGTGCCTTTCTTTTAATCCTCTTATACCCTTTACCTTTCCTGAGGATTGGTCCCTGAGGAGCTTGAGTTCTCATCATCAACCATTGCACACTTCTATCCAAGACTGTTCTTCCAATTTTCTTAATATCAATTATTTCTTCCTCATTCCATCCTATTGGATCTAAGCTTTTAGTGCCAATATTCAAAGCTTCATATGAGGGATCTAATACAATTCCATCAAAGTGTCAGGAATATTTTCTTTAATACCAAGTTCTGACATGAGTGAGACTGATAATCTCTCATAATTCTTCTTCCTCAAGTCATACTCATCCTGCCTATCACACCAAAAATCCTCTAACAAATTAAAATGTCTAGTAAACACCGAAGGTAATAAAGCATACATCATTCTTCTTTGGATCAAAATACTTATGAGTTATATACAATCCCAATTTCAATTGTATCAACTCATTACAAACCACCTTTTCTCCCTTCAAATGTTGACAATTGTATTCACCCAGTGTCATGGGAAATTTATGGCATCCTTGTCTTGTGCTTCATCCCAAATCTAGCATTAACTCCAATGGCTTGATATACAAATTCCATAAGCACTATTCTATTGCTGCAGCATCTCGGAAGGAAATGGGGATGACCCTCAAAACCAAACAATCTAAAGTATGTAAATTTGGGGTATTGGATGTACCAACTTCCCCATTTAGAAATGAATACCATAGCTTCTTGACTTAACCTATATCCTGCATCTCCACTCAACTGGTTTATAACCACATATAAAAATGCATCATTGACTCTCCTGAAGTGAGTCTCAGCCACCTGAAGAGATAATTGATCGTAGTGTTCCCATACCTTCCTTTGTCCATCCAAGACTCCCATTATACCTACTCTATTTAATCCTGGAAAATCCCCAATCTTGCTACAGCATAGACCACATATGAAGTCATGAAGAAAGATTTGGTTTGTCTAACCCTTGTGAGCTGATCATGTATGACATCAGAAACAATCATTGACCAATCAAACTGGTAATCACCCTGAAAGATTACTTGAATAAAATGAAACATCCATTCCTTGAAGTGGAAGGCATCCCTCTTCCCAAACACTCTGGACAACATCAATATCAAATCAGATATCTCCTTTTTGAAATCTACCCTCTTTGGTTGGTCTGCCAGCTTGCTTAAAGATTTCTTCTCCGTGCTTAACCATCTTTTGTTTAAGTGAGACTTATTGGAATCTTTATGCTTGTTGTATTTCTCCAATGCCTCTGCCTCAGTTAGCTGCACCAAATTCTTGGGATCAGGAACATTAAATATTCTTTGGAACATTTGCGGAGTAAGATCTATAATCACATTATTCTGTGAATCCATGCATAATCTTGTAGCTGGATTATAAGTACTGGCCACTGTCAATATCAACTCCGACACTGAACTGATAAAGGAAACACAGTGATATGTGCAAGACCGGAGTCAACAATCCTTTGAGTTCTTCTTGTCAAGTTTGCTCTTTCTGCAAAGGTCTCTTCATGTAATTCTTCAAAACTATACTGGCCCAGATTAGTATCTGTGATATCTGACCAGTTTGATTCCACCTTGCTCACCTTCACCATCGATTCCTATGATCATACCTCAATGTATAAGGTAACTGTTCTAGTTTCACCTTCTTGATTTTCGGTGCTGTCTTGGATGTTCCAGCCAGTTGATTCCTTCGAGCAGCTTCTCCTGACGTTCCTGACATTTCTCAAATCTCCTGGAAGCAAACCTCTAATTAGACCTTCAAATAAATCATCATAAAACATGTTTTAAAAACATACCTGTTACACATACATTGGAGTCAGAACCTAGACAGAAACTCAAACAATCACTTTTACAAAAACTGGCGGACTCGGAGCAAAAAATCGGATTTGGTTTTCTTCAAATTTTACTTTTCATATTCTATTTCCATTTCTATTTCCATTCCGCCTCCGCCTCCGATTTGGTCATTGTTACTTTGAATAAAGACTTTCCCACTATACGCGGAGCCGGACACGGGATTAAAATGGAATTGATAACCTTCGCAAACAAAATTCTTAAGTTCAAGATCAGTTCCGATCCCGCCTCCGCCAATTATCACATACTCCAAGAAAAACCCTTTAGAACTCGGAATCGGAAACGAGATAGAAATGGAATTGATAACTTTTGTAAAACAAAACTCTTATGTCCATAATCCATTCCAATCCCACCTCCGCCTATGCTAATCATGACATCATCAAATTTATTCATTTTCAACATAACTTCATGATTAAACCTAGGTCGCTATAAAATGGAAAAGGAGCTTAAAAACTCTACCCTCATATGACCGTGGGGAACAATTTATTTTAGGGCCATTTATTTAAATCTTATTTAAAGTAATTGCAGAGACCAAGGAAACCCTAATCTAACAAACCTAATAAAACTAGGGCACGAGTTTAAAACCCTGCCATTCTACCAAATGACGAAACCCTAATTTAAACAATAAATCTAATCTACCCTAACTCACTGTAAAATCTCTAATCTACCTCACTGTAAATTCTTAATCTAACTCACACCATTAAAAACCTTTAATCTAATCTAATCTACTGCAAATCAAAAATGACACGACGCAATCACGATTAAGATGTGAAAGCGACAATGCCCTAAAATAGAAAGAAACGACATGATAAAACAAGACAACAAAGATTAAAGCAAAACAAACAAGCCAAAACAAGAACCTACTCATTCAATCACAACGATGATCATAAAATTGCTTTAAAACACAATGATTGAACACGCGAGCAGATACAAAGCAAAACACAATGAACACAACAAAGATAAAAGACCTACCTCAAACACAAACAAAGCCAAGCCAACTTTCTGAATCAATTCGCACACAATATCCCTTCTCTATCTCGATCAATTTGCTCAAACGAACTCTGCTATTGCTCTTCGCGCTCTCAGACTTGTAATAATAACAATAATGATCGGCTTTAACCCTTAATAAAGAAAAATATGTGAATTTCTACCTACACCGGCAACCACCATTAATGCATTAAAACGCAGTAAAGGCGGAGTCAGAACTGTAAGAGAACGAACACTGGTCTGCAGTGCAACTTCAGTCAAAAAGTCAACGACAAAAATTGGCGGGGGGGAACTAAAATGGAAACAGGATCTTAAACTCATAAAATTTCCAAACCTTATTCCCATTCTGGCTCCGCGTCCGACAACTAAAAACAAAACAAAAACAAAAACAAAAAGTTAAGTAAAAGACCAACCTAATAAAACAAAACACAAAAACCGAGACAAAACAAACATTAAAAAGTAGCGGAGGCGGGATCGGAATTGAATTTGATTTTGCAAATTTTGATAACAACCATCCCAATTCCCACTCTGGCTCCGCTTCCGCTAAAGACCAAAAACAAAGGCAAAGAAAAGACCGTCGGGATAGAACCAAAAACAAGCCTCAAAAGAACTTTCAGAACCCGATTCATCTCCGGTTCCGATTCCGACAGAGAAACCAAAGAAAAACAAAGTATTGGCAAAAGTAGACTCCAAACTTTGTTTCAAAAACAACTAAGTACAAAAAACACAAAGGGGGACCCATTTTGACCAAGGCAAAAGATGGGGTGGTTATGCAAGGCATAACAAGAAGTATTCAAATTCTGATCACAAACATTGTATACCTCCTTAAAATCTACATCTTCATGATACATGTCTTTCAATGCATCAATCCCCATGCTTTGGAGTTGGATCTCTTGCACTACGAGTTCCCTTCTACTAAGAGAATCTGCCACCTTATTTTCTTGTCCCTTCTTATGCTTTATTGTGAATGTATAGGCTTGTAAATACTCCACCCACTTCATGTGCCTATGATTGAGTTTATCCTATGCATTCAAGAAACTCAAAGCATGATTATCAGTATAGACAACAAATTATTTAGGTAACAAGTAGTGTCTCCACTTTTTGAGGGCTTAGACCATAGCCTACAATTCCAAATCATAGTAATAATACTTCCTCTTTGCTTCATTCAGCCTCTCACTAAAAAATGCAACCGGTCTGCCTTCTTGGCTCAAGACAACCCCTATTTCTTGGTTACTAGCATCACATTGAATTGTAAAAACCTTATCAAAATCAAGGAGCACAAGCATAAGTTGTTTTGCTACTCTCTTTTTCAGATATTCAAACCCTTTATCAGCCTCATTGGTCCAAGAAAACTTAGCCTTGTTACCTCCTTTGATGCTGTCCATGATGGGTCCACAAATTTGAATAAAGTTCTTGATGAAATTTCTATAAAATCTTGTGATTCCATAAAAGCTTCTCACATATCCCATGGATTTTGGTGTTGGCCAACTAAGAATAGCATCCACCTTTGAAGGATCCATCTTCAAACATCCCTTGGAGATGAAAAATCCAAGGTACACTAGTTCTCCCTTCATAAATTCACAATTTTCCATGTTGATTAGTAGCTTCTCCTCTTGTAACCTCTTCAATATCATGCAAAGGTTCTTTAAATTTTCTTCTTTAGACCTACTAAACACAAGAATATCATCTAGATAAACCACAATAAACTTTCCAATGAAAGGTCTCAATACCTCATTCATAAGGTGCATAAAGGTGCTAGGGGAATTTGAAAACCCAAAGGGCATCACCAACCATTCATAGAGGCCCTCATTAGTCTTAAAAGTTGTCTTCCATTCATCACCCTCTCTGATCCTTATCTGATGATAACCGCTTTTCAAATCAATCTTGGAAAAGTAGGAACCCCCTACTAGGCAATCCATAAGGTCCTCCATTCTTGGCATTGGGAACCTCTATCTGCTTGTGATCCTAGTAATGGCTCTTGAATTAGTGCAAAGCCTCAAATTCCCATCCTTCCTTTGTGCTAGGATAGTAGGAACAACACATGGGCTCAAACTCTTTCTCACTAGCCCCTTATCCAACAAATCTTGCACTTGTCTTGCAATCTCCTTATTCTGAGAAGGTATCATATTATATACAGCCTTATGGGGAAATTTAGCCCTCAGAATTAGATCAATATGATGGCTTATATCCCTAATAGGAGGTAGGGAACTAGGTAGTTCATTTACCGTTATGTTCTTGTAGCTTTCCAACAACTCTTGGACCTCTCTAGGTGCATCTTCCTTCTTCTTTGTGGGAAGATCTACTTCACTCTTTGGATTCATAATCATTAAGAATACTCTTCCTCCTCCTTCCTTCAAGGTCTTCATGAACTCCTTCTCACCCACCATCAAAACACTAGGCCCTTCATGCTTTGCCTTGTCTTCTTCTATGAGAGGTGTGAGATTGTAAGTCACCCCATCCTTCACAATGGAGTATGTATTCTTCTCCCCATCATGCTTGGCCTTCCTCTCAAACTACCAAGGCCTCCCAAGCAGAAAGTGGCACAAATACATAGGGATGATGTCACATATGATATTTTCCTTGTATGAACCAATGTTGAATTCAACCCATACTTAGTCATTCACAAAGACCTATTGTCCTTTACTAAGCCATGAAACTTTGTATGGGTTAGGATGAGAAATCCTTTTCAAATTCAATTTTTCTACCATCTCAATTGAAGCAATATTATCAATTGATCCCGAGTCCACTACTATCTTACACACCTTACCTTGCACCTTGCAATTGATTCTGAAGAGTGTCTTCCTTTGTGGGGGTTCTTCAGGGATTGGTGCCTTGAACAATGGTCTCCTAATCATCAAGTTCTCTCCAACTTCTGATGTGAGGTTTACTGCAGGTGAGGTCACACTTTCTTCATCTTCATGTACCAATTGATTCATCCTCTCTCCACCATGAGAGCTTGATCCTTTCTTTTCAGGGCATTTGAAGGATGGATGCCCAGGTTGGTTGCAAGTGTAACATCTTCCAGAAAATTGATTGGAACTTCTCCCTCCATTAAATCTGCCTCTACCATTGGGTATCCTACCCATGAATCCCCCTCTATTTCTTGATTCTCCACTTGATTCATTGGGATTAGACTCATCTTGGTGTTTTTGGGATTGATTTATGCCCCCAAAGTTGCCTCTTCCTCTATTTTTCTGCTCTTGTTTTCTTCTTATCTTCTCTTCAGCCTTATGTGCAATTTGTATGCAAATCCTCCATGGTCTTGGGGACAACCAAACTGATCTCATCTTGTATGTTGAGCCTTAGGGCATTGATATACCTATCCACTCTTTCATTCTAAATTTCTACATGATCACATCTCATACTCAACTTGAAAAACTGCTCAGTGTAGAATGAAACATCCATGTCTTTTTTCTTCAGATTCTGCCTCTTTTTGAACTCTTGCACCTCATGATCAATAGGAAGGAATTGTTCCTTCAACCTATGCACCATCCTATCCCATGAGTTGATCATGGAATTACCCATCTTCACCCTTTCTCCTTGGATGGAATTCCACCATGTCAAGATGGATCCCTTCAAATTTGTTTTGGAAAACTTCACCTTCTTGTTCTTTTCCATTTCTTTATATTCAAAATAGTTATTCAATGCCTCTACCCATTCCAACACTTCTTCCACATCCATCTTTCCACTGTACACCAGTAGGTCAATATTCACTTCAGAGGACTTCTTCTCTCATGAGGGGGTATCTCTTCCCCCTGAGGGTTATCTCCACCTTCTGCAGGTCCTTCACCCTCTGGCTCTTCTTTAGAGGAACTCTCTTCCTCCATGGCCACTCCTCTTCTTCTGTTCATTTCCTTTAAGGCCTCTACCTCTTGTATCAAGGCATTCAACTCCTTTGCAATCACTGGTCTAGGTTGTTTTGGAGGCATGATGTCTTCCCTTCAAAAATTACCTACAATCAAGCTCTGATACCACTATGATGCAGAGTGGTAGGGAAGGTAAACACACAACTATGATGGCAAAGACAATCCAATTCAATGCTTCTCTCAAATACTCTTACCAGGAGTCATAAAATCCATTATTCTTTAAGTGATCATCCCTCACACACCTAGGGTTCACAACTCAGACCACCCACAAAGCTTGAAAGCATTTGGATCATGTAACATTAGGACAAAACAAGGTTCAACAACCCTCTATCACTTAGGTTTCAACAAACAACTGTCACTATGGTGATTTAGACCTCACTCCCTCTTAAGGCTTGTAGCCCTTACCCGGTAGGATAGTAAAAATAAAATAAAAATTTAGGATTGTCAAGAAATAAAATCCATGGATTCAGACACCCGACATGGACCCCTAAAATGTTCCAAAACCTTTCCTCTTGACTGTCAAGGCATAACTCACAATGACCTTTTCTACCGCTGCTCCAAGAGGCCTAAATCACAGACCTACACTTGGGTATTGACTATATTGGCTCTCCCCTTCACCCCAAATCCCAAAAAAAAACTCCTACAAGTTTTCCACACCTATTACCATCATTCCTAAGTGCCCCCCAAACAGATTTTCTAGAAACCAAGCAAAACTCACTTTTTTGCTTGTTAATTAGGCTTGCCACATAGAGATGTCAAGCCAAGAATCTCACAAAACTTCCTCCAATGAGCCTTCTATTATTGAATACATTGAGAAAATAATAATACAATAATATACCTTCCATCCCACCAGGATTTAGCAACTCTACAATGTGGGGATGGAAGAAACACCCATAATTCACTCAAAACCCTTATTTTGAGGGTTTTCAGACCACCCGGGAGTAAAATTAACATATCTCCCTCGATACTCAATGAAATATAACCACTCAAAAGCCAAAAGAAATATTATTAAATTAAATATCCAACCATTATAGGCTTGGAGCATGAAACAACACATATAGACCGTACCAAGTACGAGATCAACAATTTCTTCAAGAAAACACAAAAATCAGCAAACTCTTTATTGAGAACTTCTTCCAAACTTCAAGAACATCCCTGCCTCGACCAAGAGAGGAATATATGAAGCCTTAAAACCTACTAAAACTTCCTCCAACTGAAATTTGAATCATTTGGCCGTTGGAAACAAAAAAAGACTTCATTTTTTACTCTTTAATGCCTAATTAAGGCAATTTAGCCAACTTTCACCAACCCACCTACAAAGATACCTCCAAATTGTGTGAAAGGCATCCAAAAATCCTCAAAATGAAAAATATGAATCCCCTCAAGTGTCTAGCTACATCAAGGCATCCTTTTTGCTTAATTTTCCAAAATGCACTAGACTTACAAAGGAGGATGGAGACCTTGTTTGTACAAAAAGTTGGTGATCAAGACCAAAACTCCACTAAATACCTAGGAGACATATTACAAAGCAATGAAATGGTCCATGGGACCTTATTACAACATTAAACAAAGAAAAAAATATAAGAAATGATTCTAGGTCCCTTAAACCCATGGGTGCTCGTGCACCACTATCAAACACTTAATGAAGAAACATAGAAAAGAGTGGTGCCCCTGCACCAAAGAGATTAATGGAACATAGAATGGACTAGTATAGCTTGATGGGATGGGATAGGATGTGATAAAAAAATATAGGGTGGAAAATTTAAGGTTAATGGGATGTGATTATTAGGGAATAATGCAACATCGGGTGAATTAGGAGGTGTCTAGGGTTTGACTATAGTACACGAAGTGCGAACTTGCCCTGTGTGTAGCAATAATAGAGAAGAGTTATCTAGGATGAAATGTGGATAAATATGGTATAACATAGGATGATATAAAGGAACATAGGGGATCATGGAATATCTAGGGTGATATAATAATAGGTACAATAAGATGGGAGTAGAAGGACATAATGACACATAGCATGGACTAGAAGATATTAGTGGGATGGGCTAGGAGGGGATCATGGAAAATAGGGTGAACTATTAAATGTTAATGGTAAGGGATTAGGAAGGAATAAAGGAACAAAAAGTGAATTAGGAGAACATAATGTGACATGATCAAGAAATAATTGAATGCAATGTTTGTGTTTCTCATCAATTTTTTAGATTTGTATATACGTAAAATTATGAAAACTAGCTAACATAGATTTGCAACACCATTAATGAATAAAGGCTACCTAAGTGTACGTTGTTTGAGGATATGAATCACGAGGTGTGGAGGAAGAAGGTGCACCAAGAAACTGTTTGAAATCCGAAGCATGTTATGAGACAAACATTCAAATATAACATTCAATTGTTCAAATGCAATAATAATATCTTTAATACTAGTTGCATACCTATGGACTCATCGTCGAGAATTTATAAGGGTATGTAGGAATAGAGCATGCCTCATGAACAGTGCGACCCTGAAATTTCATCATATCAAAATTGTACTAATTTAGTTATTCTTAAATTTCAAAATATAATTTAATAAACATTAAAATAACATGCTAAATTTTACTTGAGTGTCAATGTCAAATGTATCATTCAGAATATCATTTGTGAAATCCATCACCTCTACAACTAATGTAGGTTGTGTATCTGCATCACGAGCACCCTGATAATTGTATGTGCAAACAACACCACAAGCATCATAATGGTGGGGTGGAACTTTGGGCCTACACGTCTCCTCCACACCGAGCTCTACTAGAGGACTCACACACTGTAAAATGGTCTGGGTGAGTGAGCCAATTGACTTCATCGTGTCCACCTCTACAATGTCCCTAACATTGGAAGAAACAACGACATGCTCCACCATGGGTTTTCCCAAGGCTCTCGATGCCAACTATGGATTATGTTGTGAAACAAGTCTATCGTGTGTGGAGCCCCCACCTCTACCCTAAAATTCTAAGATGTCAAAATAGTTTGGCATTTTATTGAGGAAAAACTCACAATAGAGTTTCCTCAAAAAGTATTGCGGCACCTCATAGTTATTGCATGGAGGTTGGTCAAATACCATCCACCACCGCTCCCAAAATTTGTTTTTAATTAACTCATGGTGGCACCAATGGATGGGGAACCTCCTGCATGCATGAGACAAAGGTTCATTGGTTCTTGGGTCTATAAATAGGGCACACAAGTCAGATTTGCTAATTTTTAGTTTTTTGACATCTGCATATGACAAACCACTAGCATAAAATTGTCTCATCTCATGCCTCTTATTTGACCAAAAATTCATTTGCTCGCTCATTTCTCCTACATGAGTTACAATTGAATTCAATGATTTAACAATCCCTCTCCTATAAGGGTGGGTTTCGACATGCTCGGTTAATCTTGCAATTAATTGATGAATTTCTCTTTTATTGTTTTCAATTTGATTTTGAATATTTTCTTGTGTTCCTTGATGATGCCTATGAATTGATGGAGGGGTTTTAGGTTGTTCTTGTATAGGAGGCTCTTCGTGAGGGGGTGATTGTGAATTCTCAATGTTTCAAGGTGGAGATTCATTCCCTGAGAATTAGAACAAAGTTTTATTATAAAATCTATTTAAATTTGCATTCTAAATCAAATTCAAAATAAATAGAATAAAAATATATACCTCTTTGCAATCGTCGACCTCTCTGATGTGTTGGTAGCATCCTCATGGAAAATGGAAAGCTAAGGATGCAAACAATGGAAGATATTTGGCGAGCGCGAGTTGCAGACCTGAAATCCTCTTCCTCAAGCCGCGGGTTGAAGACAAAATGAGGGTTTGAAACCTGATTTTTGGATTTTATGTCAAATAAGCCATTTGGCGCATGCCAAATTTGGCATGCACCAAATGGATTATTTTAGGTTTTTTTTAACATTTTTTCAATTTGGCACCTAAATTGTGTCATAGATTGGTGCACTTACCCCACACTTTCAATGAATAAATTGATATTATAAGTTTTCTGCATCTAAGTTAGTTTCAAGGGAAACTCACCCAAGGGGGGCCACTTGGTGAGAATTCCATCCTTTAGCTCAGTCATTACTTTTCTATTTAATAATAGTTTTAATTCTAGCAACTGTCTGTTCCTACAACCACTAGAATTCCATTATGTGACTGTTCCTATAGCCAAAGCATACATAGTAGTTTCCTATCCGTTTGCTAATATTTATATTTCTATCATGCATTTCAGTTTAGTAAAGTTGTTGGTTTATGCTTAGTGTTTTTTACTTCCTTTCAAGCAATTTACTTTCAGCATAATTTTTTTTTTAGCTATAGAATGAATATGGCTACAATAGAAACCTAGTGCACATATAGTGCTGACCCATTTCAAGTTCATGTCCCTGGGTTGACAATTAAATGAACCTTCATGATGAGAAAGATAGCTATTCAGTACAAATGTCCAGTCTCTGAGTTACAACTTTAATGGCTTAGTTGTTGAATCATTAGAGGAGGCCAACAAGGAGTTAGATTCTATCACCCCCGAAAGAGGAAGAGAACTTCTTCAAGAGGCCGAGGTTTTATTCTTACCAAGATGGGACATTAGCTCTACCATAGTGTTTGATAGCTTCAGAAAAAGAGGATTTTAAAAATGCACCTAACTAAAGAAGCTAGTGACAAAATGTATTCAGGGTGAGGCTACAATCTGGATGAGGCCACCTTACTGATTTGGGTATTGTATCCTCAAGACAAAAGACCTTCTATTATCAATAATCCAATCCAAATTTTTTGACACCTCTTGGTCCACAGGGTGGGGATACTAATCCTATTGAGACATCAGAGTTAAACATAAAAGTGGAAAAGTTCACTAAGGCACAAATTGAGAAATTAGTAAGGAAAAATGATAAACTAAAGAAAGAAGTGGCTAGTCATAGAGACAAAATATCCTCCTCATCTTCATTAGAGCTATATTACCCATGGGTAGAAAAAGATAAGAGGGTATTGGATGGAATGGTATATGTCATCTATTGGAAACACTGCCATGAGAAGGCTCAAAAGAAATGTAATGAACTAGAAATAAAAATAAAGACCACCAAGTATGATGTTGTATCTGAAATAGTCAAGGTAAGATTCAACAAGATGATGGATTTTTCTGATCAATATTGGGAATTATTTAAACAAACAAACTCATCTCTCTTACAAAACCAGAGTTTACAACAAAAAATGATAGAAAAGAAAGAGGAGCTTATCAATGAGAAGGATATGAAGGGTCAAGTACTGTAGACATATAATAAGTTGGTGGAGTCACATAACAGGTATCAAAATATAATTAAGGAGGATCTTGATTATTTTGATTAGCCCCCAACACTCTTTGATAGCCTTGGTAATCCTGGAGAACAAAGTGATTGAAAGGATGAGCTAGCCATATTTCTACCTCTTGCATTACAACAAATAAATGATGAAGAAATGGTACTGCAGAATAAACACCAACAACTTGAGAAAATAATGTACATGGAATATTACATGAAAGATACAATCACTAATGTGGAAATTCATGTTGAAGAAGAATACATCAATCATTTGTCAGCCATCAATTTTTTTATCAGTCAGACTAGAGATACACTAAGCATAGAGGGGAAGTCATCAAAGCAAAAGGACTAGACAATTTGATACTCCATCATGGAGAGGATATGCCTTGCCAAATCCAAAGAGGTCACAAGGTATCCATGTTGAATAACAGAGAAAGTATTACGAGTTGTTTAGATTCCTAATCGTGTTTTATTAACAATTTGTTAAAGAATTATGAAAAGATGTGTCATTTTGTAAGAGGCTTGAAGCTTTTAGCTTCCCATACAAAAGGGGAAACCAAAGCCTCATTTTATGATATATCATTACCATTCGGAAAATCAAGTAGATCACATATCCTTCCATCCATTTCATATCAAAAGACTTATGTTATTAACGCATATTGTTTAAAGCAACATAATGGAGAAGACTACCTATATTTAGGGCTAAAAGTTGGTGTTAACTAATGATTCAAAAACAAAAAACAAAAACTTCTCGCATGAAGGAAGAGATGAGAGATGAAAAATGCCTCACAAAGGAAGAGAGGAGAAAAAAGGGAAAAACACCACTTGAAGGAAGAGATGAATTGAAGAGATGAATTGAAGAATGCCACATGAAGGAAGAGATGAATTGAGCATCATTTTGTATGTGACATCTTGGGAACTTGCATTTTGAATAACTTTTGAGTATTTTGATGAATTGAAGAGCAAGGTTTGTGTGTATTGTGTGTGTATTCCTTTCATCATCAGCCTAGGGTTTTCATTGGGTGCAACCTGTGTGGTTCACTCTCGATTTCCCAAATCAAGGTATGAATTCCATTCCATTTCACTATCATGTGCAATGAATGTTTCAATAGATTTATTTTTTGAATGGTGATTCAAGGTGCGTCTTGTGTTTTGTATTAAAATTATGAATTTGAGCTTGTTCCATTTCCTTTGTGTGTGGGTTTTGAATGGTTTTTCATTTATGATTTGGTACCAAGTAGGGATTTCAACATGGTCATTATTGAATTCACTATGTATATTTGAACTGTGATATAAATTAGGGCATCATGAGTGAGTTAGGGCAATTGTTACATACCTAGCAGTGTGCACTTCGTATGCCTACACATACTGGACGAAAATAATTTTCCCTAGGTCACCTCAAAATGTCAAGCAATAGAGGGAAGAGAGAAAAGGGAGCAGACTATGGCCACAATGAGGTAATTCATTGTCAATTTATAGATTTTTAAATGTTTCCATTATTTCTTTGATTTTTAGTTTTTAGTTTTTTATTTCTAAATTTAAAAGAAGAAATTTAATTTAAATATATATATATAGGGGCATGAGGCTGACAAAGATAAAGAGGCATTGGCTTCCATATTGGGGGTAAAAGTAGTGAAAAAAATGGATGGTGTGGACTTGACAATGCTTGTCAGATACATAGAAAAAAAATATGGTAAAGCCCCTCAAACATTGCAAACAAATCAATTGTGTCAAAGGGAATCAGTTGATTCCCCAACCAGTCCTAGATTGAGAAAAAGGTCCAAGAGGAAATCAATAATAATAAGCTCTAAGAATGTGGAATAGGGAGCAGAGACTTCCAATGTCCCAGCCACTCCTAGGATATAGAATTCTTCTACCACGCCATGTTTTGCATCTTGCATTGGTAGCTATGATACCAAGATAGAATACGATGTGGTTTCAGGGGAAGTATGAATGATGAATTCTGGAAAAACGTTTGTGAATAGGTTGAAGGAATCATGCCTTCAACGGTTCAAAGACCATCTACATTTTCCATTCTCAAAGATACCCATGCACCTACAAGGAGTAGTTCTCCATGACATGGAGATTTAATTTGGCATAGGTTGGTCTATAAAGAAGTTAAAGCTACGAATGCCTCAAAACTACAAGAGATTTCAATGCAACCAAACAAAGAAGATAAATAAACTCCCTCCTGAGATAAGGCTCAAAAAAAGGCCAATTATTGTAAGTGTGAAAGTATGGAAAGAGCTTGTAAAAGCATATGAGAAGTCCGATGCACGGAGGAAGTCCAGTGAGGAGAGTACGTAGGTATTTGAATTTTCTCATAAGATTATATCAAATTTATTAAATGATTTTTAAATTTTATTTGTGCATATTTAAATTGAATTAGTATATGTTTCAAGACAAGGTCTCCAAGGCTAGGCTTAACAAACTTTGTGCCACACATCATAGTGGCCAAAAAGGTTTACAGGCCTTGATCTGCACATTTGTAAGTATATTTAATATGTTAAATGATATTTTTTTTATTTCCTAGGAAAAATTAAATGATTGCATATTAATTAATTAAACTAATCCATGTGCCATGTTTTGATAGGAGGAGAAATATGGCCGCGATCCAAAGCAATTTGAAAAGGAAATGTTACAAAGCAAAAAATGGACCGATTTTGTAGTCTGGATGGAGAACAAGGTATCAATAATTGACTTTCAATAACTTAGTGGGATATTGTTGTGTTAATATGTCAATTTTCATTTCTTGTGTTGATTTTTTTTATTGATGCATAGGATGAGTTCTAAAGTGCTTCTTTGTTGGCCCTTCCATTTATATTTCTAATACATATTCCATGAAATCACCTATGTCATACCTTGCAACCTTGTAGTATTCCACTTGATGTTTCAAGTGCTCAATTTCCTTCTTATGCCCTTCCATTTCTCATATCATTTTAAGGATGTTTGATTCATTTGCTTATGTTGTGGCAATAATCGCTTGCACACATGCCTATGACTTGTATGATGATAAGTGTCATCAAACTGACTGTTTAACCCTTGACTATTTAAACTCATGAATACTTCAATGATCTCCTATTCATGCTCTTTACTAACTGTCTTTTTAATGCAACCTTATCATGCATAATACTCACTCTTGCTATAGATTACTACCTTTTCATGGTGTCTTGATAAGGAAAGTCAATTGTACTCTGCCTCTATAATGATAGTACTTTCTCTCTATGCATTTAATTGTCATCATGAAATATTTATACACCCTTTGTTTTTGAACCCTATCATTGCATCCACATAGCCTTCCACAAGACATAAGACATGAATGTGGATTCTAGTCTTCTATATCATCATTGAAAGGAAAAATAAATGAGTAATGGGAAGTAATAACTAATGAGCATTGTTTGAAGGAAAGAGGTTACCAAGAAATTGAAGAGCCAAACCAAGCACCACCAAAATGCAAATGAGACACAAGAATTTGATAAGGGGAAAAAACAAGAAAAAACCTCAATATTATGAATGGAGGAAAAATGCCTAAGAATGATACAAAGAGAGAGAGAGAGAGAGAGAGAGAGAGAGAGAGAGCACATAAGCCATAAGCTTGCATGCTTGAATACTAAAGAATGAGAGGAAATACACCTCAATAAGTAGAGGTGAGAAGGAGCAGTTAGAATGTAACTCCCAACTCAATGAATACCACCATTCATCTATGTGTGTGCAAAGTGTCACCTCTTAAGGAGGTGGCTACAAATATTCCTTAATAAAAGAATTAAAAATAAGTCATCCTCACACATGTGTGAGATGACAAAAAAGACAAAAGACTTGTAGGGATTCCTTTGAAATATTCTTACAAATTAATAAATATTACATTTAAAGAATAACATTTACCAAGTAAAGATTAATCTTCTAACATCCCCCCTTAAGCTTTACTTGGGGAGGTTACATCAAACCCTTCAATGGGTTGTAATCCAAGATTTTTACAATGAATGAGAAATATATCTTTACAAAGAGCTTTAGTGAGAATATCTGCCACTTGATCTTCACCTTTACAATGCAAAAGAGAAATTTGCTTGTCTTCAATTTTCTCTTTGGTGCATGAGCACCTATTTGATTTCTTGCCTCCATGAGGCCATTTGTAAATAGTTTCTCTATTTTATGTATTGGGTCTTATAATAACATTTATCAAACCATTTTAGAGGTGTTTGAGTCTTAGGAAGTCATATTTTAAGTCATTTGTCAAATAATGTTTAAAGTTGTTCCATATTGTAAAAATTGTAAAAGTTGCTCAAGAAAGTTGTCAAGCAACTTGTCAAAAAGTGTCATTAAGGTGTTTTGTCAACAAAATAATCAAAAGATAGTTGAAAATGGTTGGTTTTGGTTGGAAATTTATAAATACACCCTCAAAAACTTTAATTGGGGGGTTGGAGACATTACTTTTGAAGTTTGATGAATGACAACCTCAAATTTTGTGTGCATTTTCTGATTTTTACATTGTTTCCAGGCTAAAGTTGTGCATTGTACAGCTTGGTATGGATACAAATAATGGATTATCATATATGGATGGAAATATCTCTATTTCTATTTTCCAATTTTTGTTGTCTCATTGAATTATATTGATTTTTGTGGGAGATATGACTGTTTTGGTGAGACTGCCCTATTTTAACAATATTGTGCAGATTTTTCAGTTTGAAAAATGTGATGGTACAAATTGTACATTCAATATTTTGGTCTGAAACAAATTTTAGTTTGTTTCCATGTGAATCTATTTTAATTTTCTTCAAGTATCATCAAATTCCATTAATATTTGAATAAGTTATGACCATTTTTGTGAGGGTAGATCTGAACCTTACCTAGGGTTTGCAATTTTGGAAAAAATACAATAACTTTATTTTTCACCGTTGGATATTCATAAAAATTGGAGAAAAGGTCTATAACTATGTTTTATTCAATCTCACTAGAGAGATTGGTTTCATTACTTATTTTGTGGAAGTTATTAATGATTGTTTGTTGCATTAAATTGTGAGTTGTCGTAGTTATGTTTCCAATGTGATATAGAATGACTAATAGCATGTGTTATACAAAGATTGCTTTGGATTATTGTTGAAGGTTTGTGAGATATGTTGTTGAATCCTCCTAGATATGCATAAATTTGGTATCAGAGCCTGAAGATGCTCTAGTAAAGTTGTTTGTGGTTGTTTGCAGGTTGAGGAAGGAACCTAATTGCCTAGGTGAGGCAAGGTGAAGTGGAAGCAAGGAGAGACTTGCTTGTGAAGATGAAATTTTTGAGAATATGTTGGCAGGGTGAGGATTCACGAAGGAAAAAGGAAAGAGAGGGAAAAGAAATGAGAAAGAAGGAAAGAAAGAAGGCAAGACAAATAGAGTTTGAGAAAGCCATGGAAGAGATAAGCCAAAGGTTGTAAAGATTAGCCAAAGAACACCAATTTCTTAAGGAATCACAAAGGAGTTGGAATATACCAATGTCAAAGAGGTTAAGATGGCCTCTAAAGAGGATTATGTGGAAACAAAGACAACAAAAGAAGGCAGAAAATTCAGTAAAAGATGAAGAAAAAAACTTATGGGCACAATATGCAGCCATTGAAGAAGAATGGGATAGTAAGGTGGGTAATGGACAAGTCAAGCAAGAGGAAGAGGAACTCATCAAGGTAGAAGAGGACAAGGACATTGAGGTTGCAAGTGAATTTTTTTGAAGGGAAATGATATTGATAAGTTGGTCATGGATGAAGAGGAGGTTGAAATACAAGAAGACAAGGAGGAGAGCTCAAGGTCTCTATATTTTGTTTCTAATTTTTCTTTAAACTCTGTATGTGCAGGTCATGAAGGACAAAGTGAAGTGTATGATGATATGATAGAGTTTTGGAACCTCCAAGTTGAAAGTATGATTGATAGAAGAATACATAAGAAGAAGAAGAAGAAGAAATGACCAAAGATGATTAAAAAGACAAAGTACAAAGTGAAAAGTAACTGGAAGACCAGGAAGAAGACAATTCAAAGGGGTTTGAATTCTTTTTCCCTCGAGAGTTTGGTGCAGGAGCACCTATTTGATTTCTTGCTTCCATGAAGCCATTTGTAAATAGTTGCTCTATTTTGCATATTAGGTCTTATAATAAGGTTTATCAAACCATTTTAGAGGTTTTTTAGTCTTATGAAGTCATATTTTAAGTCATTTTTTAAATAATGTTTAAAGTTGTTCCATATTGTAAAAATTATAAAAGTTGCTCAAGAAAGTTGTCAAGCAACTTGTCAAAAAGTGTCATTAAGGTGTTTTGTCAAAAAAATAATAAAAAGTTAGTTGAAAATGTTTGATTTTGGTTGTAAATGTACAAATACACCCTCAAAAACTTGAATTTGGGGGTTGGAGATATTATTTTTGAAGTTTGATGAATGACAACCTCAAATTTTGTATGCATGTTCTGATTTTTACATTGCTTCCAGGATGAAGTTGTGCATTGTATGGCCTGGTATAGATAAAAATAATGGAGTATCATATATGAATGGAAATATATCTATTTATAATTTCCAATTATTTTTGTCTGATTGAATTTAATTGAGTTTTGTGGGAGATATGACTGTTTAGGTGAGATTGCCCTATTCTCACAATATTGTCAGAATTTGCAGTTTGAAAAATGTGATGGTACAGATTTTACATTCAATATCTTGATCTAAAACAAATTGGAGTTTGTTTCCATGTGAATATAATTTAATTTTCTTCAAGTCTCATCAAATTTCATTAAGATTTGAATAAATTATGACCATTTTTGTGAGGGTAGGTCTGAACCCTACCTAAGGTTTGCAGTTTTGGGAAAAATACAATAACTTTATTTTCCACCATTGGATATTCCTAAAAATTGGTGGAAAGGTCTATAACTATATTTTATTTAATCTCACTGGAGAGATGTATTTCATTATTTTTTTTGTGGAATTTATTAATGACTGTTTGTTGCATTAAATTGTGGGCAATCGTAGTTATGTTTCCAATATGACATAGAATGACTAATAGAATGTGTTATAAAAAGATTGCTTTGGATTATTGTTGAAAGTTTGTGAGATATGTTGTTGAATCCTCCTATCTCTACATCACTCTCAAATGAAGTGATATTGAAGAGTAATGAGCTTGTTCCTTGTATGAAAAATTGGATTCTTTTCCAAAGCAATAGCACTTTGATTATCACAATACAAAGGAATAGGATCCATTTGAGGTAGACCCAATTCTTCAAGTAATCTTGTTAACCATAATGCTTCTTTGGATGCATTTGTACAACCTTTATATTCAACTTATGTAGAATAAATGGAAGTAGATTGTTGTTTCTTACTATTCCATGAGATTGCACGTGATCCAACAAAGAAACAATAACCACAAGTGGATCTCTCATCATTGTGATCACCTCCTAAATCTGAATCAGTAAAACCTTTTAAAGAAAAATCACAATTTGCATCATAAAAAATACCAAGATTAAGAGTACCTTTAACATATCTTAAAATTCATTTTGGAACTTTAAAATTAGTTTATTGTGGTTTAGACATAAATCTAGAAACCAATCCAACACTTTAGGTGTTTGCCAAATTTGCATACCCAAAAAAAAATGTAATAGGCCTAATCACTCATTTGAAATTGTTGATTGAGTTGAGACTGAACATCACTAATCAAAATGTTAGAACTAGAAGTGATAATTAAATCATCAACATATAAAATAATAATCACAATATCATTTTCACTATGCTTAATATATAAATCTGGATCATTTTTACTTCTAATGAAACTATGAGGAAAGAAAGCATAGCCCAAATTATAAAATGTCAATATATAGACATAGCAATAATAGATTTAGGTTTCCTCTCACTACATCATTGTATTGTAAAGGGAAATTGTATCAAGATTAATAATAAAGGACTTTGAAAAATTGGTCCTAAATTTTTTTTTTTTTTAAACCATATTGCCTTCAATAAAATAATGAAACACAAAAGTTTCAAGAACTTGATCCCCATCAATTAAAAAAATAGATCAAAGTTCATCATAAATAAGTGCATTCCATCAAAGTGGATGGAAATATTTTCCATGGGTCCCAAAAAAAAACTCCAATGAAACTTTATAAAATATATGATTCATTATAGATAGGGCTCCCTATGCAACAATACTGCAAATGCGACTAGCGCATAAAATATATATATAAAGGCTCCATTTAGACTTGATAAAGTGATTAATTTGCAAAATATTTATAGATGAAATAAATCCATCAAGAAGACAAATACTGCAATGATATTTTAATTTTCAAAAATATATAGATGAGATAAATCCATCAAAAAGACAAATTTACCAATAAAAAAACAAATTCCCTTTATCAAAACAACATAATTGTAGATGAGAAGGAAACACTAGGTTTGTTTTAAATATAGTAATAGATCAAGCCTTAGGTAGAGAGAATGACAATTTCTCACAAAGTGTGATAGAAAGATGTCAGAGACATATTTAAATATGAAGGAGCACAAACCAAGCCACCTTGAATTATAATATTAAAAAAAAATTGTGATGGAATAATGAAAATTGCATACTATGACGTGAAGGATTATTAAGTATAAATAAGTCATTAAGATGATATTCATGCATTCATGACTACATGAATATCCCCTTTTCATATTCCAAATATAACTGAGTAAAACAAGTACACTATTATTGGGTTGATGGAGTCCAATAATAAAGTATTTGTGAAGTTATTTAAAAAATAAACTTTTTATATGTTGAGATGCACCTGAATCAATAAGCCATTCAAAAGATTTAAAAACATTAAAACTACATGTAAAATCACGTCTAGATTGATTACCATTGTTATGAAACTGTTGATTATTTTGATTCATAGGATTTTTCTCATTTTTCTTTTTAAAACAAGTATTTTGCTAAAGACCATCCTTATTACAATAAGTGCAATGTGGTCTCTTAGAAGAGTTAAAATCTCTAGGATCATTGCCATTATTATAATGAGGTTTATAATTATAATGTTGTTTAGAATGAGGTTTAAAATTTTGCTTATGATTAGACAAAAAGGCATGTTAATTAGACTTAAGAGTACCAAACTAAATTAACTTAGCCTCTTCTTGTTTTAATAAATCACGAAAAATATCATAAATTAATTGAGTAGATAAAGAAGGAATAGCTAATTGAGCATGAATATTACTAATGAATTGCTGAAATTGTCTAGGAAGACACTTTTTAAGAATAAGATGAATTAATCTAAGATTATATAATTTTACTCTTAAACCATGCAATTGACTATAATACCTTAAATCTTCAAGTTGATCTTGAAGTTGAATTTTTCTAGATTCATTTGAACTATCATAAATAGTCTTGAGTTTGTCCCATTCTTCATAGGCTGTTGTACATGTCACAATGTGAACATATAGTTCAAATGACATGGAATACCTATGAGGCCAAGGGCTTCCTCATTTTTGAGCTTCCATTTTTCTTGTTTATCTTGGGATGTAGATAGACTAGGTTTTGATTTGGGATCCATAGCAACATCCAAAAGATGTTTAAAACGAAAAATAAAAGAGATATGAGTTTTCCAAGAATGATAGTTAGAACTAGTTAATTCAATTTAGGAATTAAAGTTGACATGATTGCAATAAAAAAAATCACAACTTTATAAGAAAAATAATAACTATTGTAAATATTTGCTTAAAAAAATATCTCTTGATTGAGTTAAATTTTAAAAAAAACTTTTTTAAAAATAAATTGTCTAAATTTAGAACAAAATAAGCCCCTTTAAATAATTTTTTAAAAATAACCTCCTTTAATAAATGAAAACTAAATGCTTGATACAACTATCCAATGATATATTTTTCTTAAAGTTGATTGAAAAAAAAAATACTATAAAGAAATTAATTGATGAAATTAAATTAATAATATTAATTGAATAATTTTAATTAATTTTATATGAAATTAAAATTAATAATATTAAATTGGAAAAAAAAAAAAATTAATATTGAATTATTATGATAAAATAAAAAAAATGAAAAGAAACATAACATAAAAAAGATTCTAAGAACTAAATATTAAATTTTCATATAAAAGAATATATTTAAAAAAACTTATAACCTTAGAATTTTGATTTTTTTTAAACCTTTTATATTAAAAGAATATTTAATAAACTTAAATACTAAATAATGAAAAAGTAAGCTTTTATTTGTTACTTTTTCCTTATAAAGAAACGTGCCTATAATAAAATAAAGTTGAATGAAATTAGATTCTATTAAATCCTTCTAGCAGGTGGGAAAAGCAATATTTAAAATGAGCTTGAGAGTAAAGAACAACAAGTAGAAATGATTAAGAGTTGCATGCATGGCAAAGAGCAAATGAAGTTGCACAAATGTCGCTGGGCAGAAGGTCACAAATTCAACAGTGAAAGAGGGAGATCGCGGTTGAGAGGAGGAATGGTAGGATGAGGACCCTTTTTAGATTTAGATTTTATTTTTTAGTTTTTTTTTAATTTTGATATTTTTCAATGCTATTTTTATATATAAAAAAACTCTGAAATAGAAAAAGTTTATTAGATTTGTAAAAGGGGTTGAGCCCAAATAATTTTTTTTTTTTAAGAAATTTGAACATGCACATATACATAATTTTTACAAATTTGCAAAAAAAATAGATTAGCCTTTTTTCTAATTTTTTTTTTAACTAGGATTAGATCCCTAAAAAAATAATATTTTTTTTTACAGAAATTGATTGTTTTTACAAAAAATTGAACATGCAAAAATAAAAGTTAAAAAAAAGAAGAAGAATGAACTATAACCCTTATTTGAGGGTTTCTAAAAAAATGTATAGATTTAAACATGCATACAAATTGTATTGCTAAAAAATACTTAGAAAAACCTGCACAAAGGTTAGAAAAATATCATTTATATATATAAAAAACAAACACATAATTTTTGAGATTTATAGTTGTAAAAAAAAAAAAAAGAATTTAAAAAAGGTTAGAGTTCTAAAAATGTTTTTTTTTTACAGATTTAATATTCACATTTGTGTAAACTATAGAAATAAATAAACTTTGAATTGAAATTTGGAAAATAAAATAAATCCTTATTGGGTTTAAAAAAAAAATTATACTAAATGCTTGTAGATTAAAACTAAGAAACTTGCACAATAAAATTAGTTAGAAAAATAAATATCAAATAAGAAGCCAAATAGACTTTGGCTCTTCTCTTCCTCTTTTAGAGTGCCTCCAATGGTGTGCTTAAAAACTTGGTAAACCTTCAACAATATAGCTCAAAAAGATTAGTAATACCAAGCTCTGATACCATAAAAAGAAAAATAAATGAGCAATGGAAAGTACTAACTAATGAGCATTATTTGAAAGAAAGGGATTACCAAGAAATTGAAGAGCTAAATCAAGCACCACCAAAATGCAAATGAGACACAAGAATTTGATAAGGGGAAAAAACAAGAAAAATCCCCAATATTATGAATGGAGGCAAAATGCCTAAGAATGATACAAAGAGAGAGAGAGAGAGAGAGAGAGAGAGAGAGAGAGAGAGAGAGAGAGCACATAAGCCTTAATCTTGCATGCTTGAATATTGAAGAATGAGAGGAGAGGCACCTCAATAAGTAGAGGTGAGAAGGAGCAGTTAGAATGAACCTCCCAATTCAATGAATGCCACCATTCATCTATGTGTGTGCAAAGTGTCACCTCTTAAGGAGGTGGCTACAAATATTCCTTAATAAAGGAATTAAAAATAAGTCATCGTCACACATGTGTGAGATGAAAAAAAGACAAAATACTTGTAGGGATTCCTTTGGAATATTCCTACAAGTTAATAAAAAATTATGTTTACAGAATAACCTTTACCAAGTAAAGATTAATCTTCTAACAATCATCATAAAAATTACAGTTTGACTAGACTATTCTTTCACTTCATAGACCTGCCCCCTTATGTATATTTTACCATTTTTCATTCTTATGCATATTTAAGTTGTGATATACATTTAACTCCATCATTCAAGTAATCCATATCAAGTGAGTCTACCAACACTCTAGAAGGGTCTAGGAAACTATTGCATCCATCTCCGTGTACAATGCATGGCATCAAATGGAGTTAGCACAATTCAACAGGGAGGCTGGCATGCATGTTTTTAGTATGGTAGCATGGTTTCTAAGACATGATAATGAATTAATAGTAGGGCCTGAACATTTGGCAGTGCTAAAAATGTTGTAGAGAATACAAAATGATATCAAAATGAAGAACCTATCAAATTGTATCATCCAAATATATGGTATGCTTTGTCTTTAACTTGAGGCCACAATCCATCATTGAAGTTGTTGTATTTATTGGCATGGTCTTCCTAGCTCTGATCACTAGCTTCCATATTCAAAAATTCCCAACCACCATATTCAATAAATTTATCTGGATCATTACTAATAGTCTTCAAAATTGGCCGCCAGTTCAAGTTCATTATGTTTTCATAATACTTTATATCCATGGAGTTCAACCATTCCATGATTCCATCAATCAAAGATTGAGGAATGGCGTCAATGCAGAGTACATCCCACTTGAAGTCTTTGAATACAATAGCCATATCAAATGCTTTTTCCCAAGTCCTACTCTCTCAAGGTTAACAATCTCAATCTCACTAATAGTGATTACTAACAAAGGTAATTCCACCAACTCTACCAAAAAATTTACAATAGGAATAATAAACGCAGATGGTTTGAAAGGAAATCTATGAAAACCAAGCTCTCTAAATGGTATATCAAACTCTAGTTCAAAATATTTTAGATGAGGCTGCTCCCATAGCTCTGTTACTTGCTTGACGAATCCATGAAACTCTGCATTGATTTTATTTTTCCTATCCCTCTCTTGCTGTTCTTCCTCAATTTCATCAGGATCATATATTGACCTTCTTACCCCTCCTAAAGTTTGGATCACATCCATTACCTCCACATAAAATTGGACATCCTTGGTCTTCTTGGTTCACACCATGATATGGTTATGCAAATGAAAATGAAACAAAGTAATCATCTCCTTTTCCGCTCATTGAAAGAATGCATTCTTAATGGTTTGATACATGATATTAGCTCTCTCTTCTGCTCTCATGGTTGAATACTCAAATCCATTATGGTGGGCCTCCAGAGTTCCAATAATCTTTCCTCCTCTTCCACCAAATGCTGGCATATTTTACTAATGTTTATTAGAATTGTTGCATGTTTTACATCATTGGGATGACATATTAGCTGTGACTTTTTTGAAATTTTATTATGGTATGTGCACTTTGATATGATGTAATATGATTATGGTTTCATTTCATATATTTTAATATTAGATATATAACAAAAAAATAATATCAAAATAATGAACCTATCAAATTGTATCATCCAAATATACGTTATGCTTTGTCTTTAACTTGAGGTCACAATCCATCATTCAAGTTGTTGTATTTATTGGAATGGTCTTCCTAGCTCTGATCACTAGCTTCCATATTTGAAAATTCCCAACCACCATCTTTAATAAATTTATCTGGATCATCAGTAATAGTCTTCAAAATTGGCCACCAGCTCAAGTTCATTATGCTTTCATAGTAATTTATATCCATGGAGCTCAACCATTCCTTGATGCCATCAAGCGAAGATTGAGGAATGACGTTAATGTGGAGTACATCTCGCTTGAATTATTTGAAAACAATATACCTATCAAATGCATTTTTCCCGTCCTACTCTCTCAAGGTTAACAATCTCAATCTCACTAATAGTGATTACTAAGAAAGGTAATTCCACCAACTCTACCAAATAGTTTACTGTAGGAACAATAATTTAGCAGACACTTTAAAAGGAACTCCATGAAAACCAAGCTCTCTAAATGGTATATCAAAGTCTAGTTCAAAATATTTTAGACAAGGCTGCTCCCATAGCTCTATTACTCGCTTGAAAATCCTTGAAACTTTGCATTGATTTTGTTTTTCTTGTCTCTCTCTTGTTGTTCTTCCACAATTTCGTCAGGATCATACATTGACCTTCTTTCCCCTCCTAAATTTTGGACCACATCCATTACCTCCACATAAAACTGGACATCCTTGGTCTTCTTGGTTCACACCATGATATGGTTATGCAAATGAAAATGAAGCAAAGTAATCATCTCCTTCTCCGCTAGCTGGAAGAATGCATTCTTAATGTTTTCATACATGATATCAACTCTCTCTTCTGTTCTCATGGTTGAATACCGAAATCCATTATGATGGGCCTCCAGAGTTCCAGTCATCTTTCCTCCTCTTCCACCAAATGCTGGCATATTTTACTAATGTTTATTGAAATTTTGGCATGTTTTACATCATTGGAATGACATATTAGCTATAATTTTTTTGAAATTTTATTATGGTATGTGCACTTTGATATGATGCAATATGATTATGGTTTTGTTTCATATGTTGTAATATTAGATATATAACAGAAAAATGATACCAAAATAATGTCAAACATATCAAATTGTATCATCCATTTGTCTTTAACTTGAGGTCACAATCCATCATTCAATTTGTTGTATTTATTGGCATGGTCTTCCTAGCCTTGATCACTAGCTTCCATTTTAAAAAATTTCCAACCACCATATTCAATAAATTTATCTAGATCATTAGTAATAGTCTTCAAAATTGGCTGCCAGTTCAAGTTCATTATGCTTTCATAGTACTTTATATCTATGGAGTTCAACCATTCCTTGATGCCATCAAGCCTAGATTGAGGAATGACATCAATGCAGAGTACATCTCATTTGAAGTCTTTGAAAACAATATTCATATCAAATGCCTTTTTCCCAAGTCCTACTCTCTCAAGGTTAACAATCTCAATCTCACTAATAGTGATTTCTAACAAAGGTAATTCCACCAACTCTACCAAATAGTTTACTATAGGAACAATAAGAGAATATGCTTTGAAAGGAACTCCATGAAAACCAAGCTCTCTAAATGGTATATCAAACTCTAGTTCAAAATATTTTTAGATAAGGCTACTCCCATAGCTTTGTTACTCGCTTGAAAAATCCTTGAAACTCCGCATTGATTTTATTTTTCCTGTCCCTCTCTTGCTATTCTTCCTCAATTTCATCAGGATCATACATTGACCTTCTTGCCCCTCCTAAATTTTGGACCACATCCATTACCTCCACATAAAACTGGACATCCTTGGTCTTCTTGGTTCGCACCATGATATGTTTATGCAAATGAAAATGAAGCAAAGTAATCATCTCCTTATCCGCTGGTTGGAAGAATGCATTCTTAATGTTTTGATACATGATATCAACTCTCTCTTTTTCTCTCATGGTTGAATACTGAAATCCATTATGGTGGGCGTCCATATTTCCAATCATCTTTCTTCCTCTTCCACCAAATGCTAGCATATTTTACTAACGTTTATTAGAATTGTTGCATATTTTTACATCATTGGAATGACATATTAGTTGTAACTTTTTTGAAATTTTATTATGGTATGTGGATTTTGATATGATGTAATATGATTATGGTTTCATTTCATATGTTGTAATATTAGGTATATACAAAAAAAAGATATCAAAATAATGAACCTATCAAATTGTATCATCCAAATATACGTTATGCTTTGTCTTTAACTTGAGGTCACAATCCATAATTCAAGTTGTATTTACTGGCATGGTATTCCTATCTCTGATCACTAGCTTCCATATTCAAAAATTTCCAACCACCATATTCAATAAATTTATCTAGATCATCAGTAATAGTCTTCAAAATTGGCCACTAGTTCAAGTTCATTATGCTTTCATAATACTTTATATCCATGGAGTTCAGCCATTCCTTGACGCCATCAAGCGAAGATTGAGGAATGGTGTCAATGTGGAGTACACCCAACTTGAATTATTTGAAAACAATAGCCATATCAAATTCCTTTTTCTCAAGACCTAATCTCTCAAGGTTAACAATCTCAATCTCAATAATAGTGATTACTAAGAAAGGTAATTCCACAAACTCTACCAAATAATTTACCATAGAAAAAATAAAAGGAGATGATTTGAAAGGAACTCCATGAAAACCAAGCTCTCTAAATGGTATATCAAACTCTATTTCAAAATATTTTAGATGAGGCTACTCCCATAGCTCTATTACTCTCTTGAAAAATCCTTGAAACTCTGCATTAATTTTATTTTTCCTATCCCTCTCTTGTTCTTCTTCCTCAATTTCATCAAGATCATACATTGACCTTTTTTCCCCTCCTAAATTTTGGACCACATCCATTACCTCCACATAAAACTGGACATCCTTGGTCTTCTTGGTTCACATCATGATATGGTTATGCAAATGAAAATGAAGCAAAGTAATCATCTCCTTCTTCACTGGCTGGAAGAATGCATTCTTAATGTTTTGATACATGATATCAGCTCTCTCTTTTGCTCTCATGGTTCAATACTGAAGTCCATATATATGTTGGGCCTCCAGAGTTCCAATCATCTTTCTTCCTCTTCCACCAAATGCTGACATATTTTACTAATGTTTATTAGAATTGTTGCATGTTTTACGTCATTGGAATGACATATTAGCTATAACTTTTTTGAAACTTTATTATGGTATGTGCACTTTGATATGATGTAATATGATTATGGGTTTGTTTCATATGTTGTAATATTAGATATATAATAGAAAAATAAATTATTACATGAAATAAATAATAATTTTTCATCTTAAATTTTTTTTCTTGCAAAACATGGGTCTTCCAGAAGATCAAGATGATCCTCATGATATAGATCTAGAATATGTTGGTTTTGGTACAGATCACAATATGGTAGAGGATGATGATGGCACAAATATAGAAGACACTGAGGCCGATGACGATGATGACGCCAATGATGATGATGATGATGATGACTATGGTGATTATGATCACAATGGTGATGATGCTAATGTGGTAGTTGCTGGTAGTAGCCAGTGACATTCATGATCATATAGACTACATCATGGATCATTGCTGATATATTGTTATGATGCCTCTTTTCATGGTTATTATATTCATATGTATCATTTTCACATCCTGATGTACCATATTATTGAGTTGTATCATTTTGACATGTATTATTTTGATTTATATCATTTGGACATGTGTCATCTTGACTTGTATCATTTTGAGTTACATAATTTATCATTTTTACTTATATCATTTGTACATGTATCATTTTGACATGTTATTGATATATTGACATATTTGACTTTCACTTATTTTAGTTATATATGATGACGATCTTATTAGTATTGAATTGTCAATTTATATATATTAAAAGTGGTCGATAATTTTTGGATGGATATTTATTACGTATGATGATTTTAATTTACTGCTCAAGATAGATGTCAAATTCAATTAAATTAAAGATATTTGACTCACTTGTTTTAATTATAGATTATGATCATGTTATAATAATTATCTTGTTATTTAATCATATGAGTTATTTAAGAGGCATGATATTTATAACAAATTAAATTGAAATAAAACATATTAAATTAATAAATGGAAGCAAAACAAGAAGCATTTTTAGAAGCAAAAAAGGAATCAACAATGGAAGCCAAACTTGAAGAAATATTGGAAGCAAAACTTGGCATTATCTAGGAAGAAAAAACTGAAGAAATTCAAATAGCAAACAAATAAGTAATAATTGAAGCAATTTTAGAAGCAAAATTGGAAGAAAAATTGGAAGAAAAAATAGAAGCAAAATTAGAAGCCAAACCAAAAGAAAAAATTGGAAGCAAAACTAGAAGCAACACTGGAAGCAAACCTAGAAGCAACACTAGAAGAAAAATTGGAAGCAAAATTGGAAGCAAAAATGGAAGCAAAATTGGAAGAAAACCTGGAAGCAACACAAGAAGCAAAACTGAAAGTGACACTGAAAGCAACACTAGAAGCAAAAATGGAAGCAAACCTGGAAGCAACACAAGAATCAAAATTGGAAGCAACATTGGAAGCAAAACTGGAAGCAAACCTGGAAGCAACACAAGAAGCAAAATTGAAAGAAAAATTGGAAGTAAAACTGGAAGAAAACCTGGAAGCAAACCTAGAAGCAACACAAGAAGAAAAAATGGAAGCAACACTGGAAGCAAAACTAGAAGAAAAATTGGAAGCAAACTTAGAAGCGACACAATAAGCAAAAATGGAAGCAAAATTGGAAGCAAACCTGGAAGAAAACCTGGAAGCAAAACTGGAAGCAAACCTAGAAGAAAACCTGGAAACAACACTGGAAGCAAAACTAGAAGCAACACAAGAAGCAAAACTGGAAGCAAAACAAGAAGAAAACCTAGAAGCAACACAAGAAGCAAAACTGGAAGCTTCAAAACTCGGCGCTAAATCCGGTGCTAAATTTGGCACCGAGTTTTGCGCCAGCAGAAGTATCTAATTCATGAACTCAAATGCACTAAAATTTGGTGCTATTTTAGGTGATAATTGCCTTTTTTGTTGTAGTGATCCCACTTTTTTTACATTAGTTTCTATGCCACACTCAAAAAGAATTTTGGAGTGATGCACCTAGTATTTGAGGGATAGGGTGTAGGAGAGGAGTGGGTCTCAACATTGTCTCAAATTTGGAAATGGTTTCATGGCTATAATGAGAATTATTTAATTAAGTGATAACTAAATAAATTCATGGGGTAAATAAAATGAACCAAGATCTAATTCAACAACATAATTAGAGTGATTGCATATGTTTGATATGATATTTCAAGGCCATGCCACAGTTGAATAGAGTGGTGAATGTTACTTCGGTACTACCCTCAAATTGTGATGAGAATTTATAATTGAGTTTGCAAGGCCATCCCTTCATACTACTATAATGAAAATAATTGTCACAACTCCAATAATCTCATCCTTCTAATTTTTGGATTTTACATTTGATGTGAAACCCATCTCTAGCCATGTGTGTGATTAGATGAGACCTTGATTGTAAGTGTTCATACCCATTTTGTATGTAAAATGCTTGGCATGTGTGTAAGACATACTCCCTTGTTTGGTGTCCCATGTGACTATATCCTAGAATGGTGGGGTAGAACTATAGTACTAAATGGTTGAGTGGTGCTCAACTATCATTAAGGACTAGTAGATCCATTAGAGCAACATTGGATTGAATAAAAGTTGGAAAAGATTCATATAATTGTTGATTATTCCATTGTATCAATTATAAAATAGATAATTAAAGACATATGAGTCCTCATATGTAATTATAATACCATATTTAAGTCTTGTAATGGGATGGTTTGTAAACTTCCCATGTAAGTGGTGACATTATACTTATTTATTTTGTTGTGTATCGATGTTGGTTTCGAACACATATTATTTTATATTCTTTTCTTCACTATTACTATGTTGGTAAAATTAACTTCGAGAAATTTTATATTTGGGCTTAAAATGAATGTAATTTATAGAATTTTTTTTTAATTATGATTACTGGAATATGTGTCAAATTTGTCTTCCTAGTCTTGGGTTGCATTTAAGGATTAACATGGGGTGATATCATATTGGTTCTCATCATGGTAGGAGGGTAAGTGGACTATGGATTTCCCCTCCATCCCTTATGTCCTTAGACTCATTTTAGATTCCCTTGTAGGCCTCCTAGTTCTTGGGAAACATCTTGTTTGTTTGATTGCATTTTATAGATTAGGTGTAATTTTTCACCTTGGTATCCTAGTAGTTTATGGCTATTTTAGAGTTTTTTTTGTGTTTTATATTATTTTTGCAAGTATTGGGCACTATACATGAGCATAATATATATAAATGATCATCCATTTAGTCTCAAGTTAGGACAAATGCAAAACATGACTACAATTTAAAACGAGACTCCAATGTTAAAAAGTGGTCTATAGCAAAAATTTAGGAGACTTGAGCAATGTCAAACTAGTGTCCCATTTGTGTGCTAGTATCTTATTGTCATGGTAGTATCCTTTCTAGGTGTTGTAGTCATCTAGCGGGTTGTATCCCTTTGTTTTATTAGACAATGTTTACTTTTGGGAATTTCTTAGGGAAAATGATTGTACAAAATTTGTTCCCCTTGGTCTTGTGATTATTTTTATGTCATTGTTTCATTAAAAAGTTTCATTATATGTAGTCTATGATATATTTTGCATTGGGAAGCATTCCCTTACACAAAAATTACTCATTGTCATTCTAGATGATGGAGGGATAGTACCTCCTAGTGCAACAACCTCATGCGAAGGTTTTTCCCTTATGTTTTGGAATATTTTGTTGAGATATATCCCACCTTGCATTGGTAAGTGTGCCATGTGAGTAGGAAAGAGGTGGTCATCCATCTAGTGATGTGATATCTCCTAGTTGTTCCACCTCTTGCATAGGTTTTCCTTAGTGTGGGGAGTATTGCTAGGGGTGTTAGTAGATTTGAGGTAGATAGTTCCATCATCTTATCCTTGTTTTGCACTCATGATAGAACAAAATTATGGGTTAAGAACTGATCATCATAGTGGTGTAGTTCCACCATCTCGTAGGTTCATTGTGGGGGTTTCATCTTGAGATTGGTAAGTTTTTTTCTTGTGCCACCTTTCTTGAAGCAATGGTTATGACTTGTAAATATTATTTATGTCTTGAGTTATGTGTGGTATGATATGTCACCACAACATCTTGGTCATGTCTTGTGTGTTTTTGTTCTTGAAACAACACATTGGGCACACATTTATGTGCAACATGATATATTAGCATCATATCATAGTTGTTAAGAGTTCTTTTTATGTTGTCCTTAAAAAAATATTTGCTTGGTTAGTGTCCTAGGTGTGAGGCTTGGGGAATTACACTTGGTATAAAACCACATGTTCCAATATTGGGAGCTCTAGTTTATGTTCTTTATCATGTGATTGATGTGTGTTAGTTAATTACATACCATTGTATGATAGTTTCATGATTTCTTTCTTGGTGTGATTTATTGTGGAATTATATATGGTTACAGATGTGCTAACCCATGCATTTTTTGTGAAGGAAGGATACCTCATTAGACTTATCACACTCATTGGAGTGAAAATATGAATTTAGATCATGAATCATCTAAGATCCATAGTGAGATCTCCCAATTTCCTAGATAGGATTAGCCTAGAGATCGTCTAGATGTACAATAGGTTTTGGGTTTTGTTCACGAGACTATAGCTAGGTTAGGCCATCATTAGGAGGTTTCATATTCAATGATTTATTGTCCCTCTTAGTAAAGGAGAGATGAGAATACCTATGTTGGTTAGAGAGAGCTCTCTAGGAGCCCTCATGATTTTAGAGTAGAGGTTGTACCCTTGTAGGAACCAACTCATTGAGGGAATAGGTAGGTGATGGGTGAGGAAAATATGTTGGTAGGACATATGAGAGATATTCTTCAAGAAAACCTACCTACCTTTGAGGTTTCTTTAGAAGGTTTAGAGGTTAAGAATTTTCTCTTGGAAGTTGATATATTCTTTGTGATATATCCCTAGGGTAGAAATAACAAGGCTTGATGTGCCATCATAGACCTTCATGACTTTTCTTCCACCAAGTGGTGTCAAGAGGAGAAAAATAACCATTTAGATATTTTCATAGTCTCTTGGGAAACCCTTTTGGATAGGTTTCATTCATGTTACCTTTTTTCTATTATAGGTAGAGAAGGTAGATGAGTTCTACAAGTTGAGGTAGCTTGGCATGATTGTGGATCAGTATGAGTACCAATTATTTATACTCAAGAAATATGCAAGATTAGTTGAGGATGAGGAGATGATTGTGTAGTATTTTGTGAGAGGTTTGAAAGCCCATATCAATGGGGGTGTTCATGTTTTAGAGGAGGGGGACCAACCACACCAATGCTCTAGGTCACGGAGATTTAGGAGTGGAAGGCTTCCCTAATCTACCTCAAGTTGGACAAGTGTTTGATGTCAAGGATAGAGAATGAAGAGCACTCTTAGTACTTCTACCACTCTACCAGTCTGAGAGTTTTGATGGGGTTAAATGAGAAATTTTTTGGAACCTAGACTGTACCTTGGGAAACTCTCTATCAAAGGACAACAACACAGGATAGGGATGGTAGTGTAGCACATTGGAATCTCACAGGTGCACTGGTGTCCATATGGACAGACAGTGGAAGAGAATAGTCAAAAGTACAATAAACCTACTGACAGCTTAGTAGTTGAGGTTTAAAGTAGTAACTAAAATGATAAATGGAAAAATAACCAAAATAACAAGAAAGATGATGTAGAAGTGACAAAAACAAAGGTGGTGAAGATTTAACTTATGATACGTCTAGTTTTCTAGCAAGCTTCACACGAAAAAATACCTACACACAACTAAGAAGGGAAAAATTTTGGGGCTATTTTAGGGCTTGCCACAACCAAACCTTTGTTTTGATGTTTCCACCTCCATGAATAACCAGATAGATAGAGAGATAAATATATGATAAAGAAACAATGCTGGAAAGTAAATTGTTGAATGCTACAAGAAACACTATGCTACTCAAATCCAACAACAAAGTAAAAGTAAGAAAGTGATACCACCCTCAACTAAAGGCACTCAAGGCCAATGAGAGAGGAATGAAATTCTACAACTATGGAAGAGTTGATGTGGCCACAATGATGCTAAAATCAGTCTTGCAAGATACCAAGTTGTATCTTTTGTGGTAGATGTGAAGAATGTTGTGATTGTTGGAGGAGTTGATAGTGCAGCTACTAGATTAGAGTTGCAAGAATGTGGAAAATGTGAAGCAAGATTGAATGAGTGTGTAGATGATGAATTGAGAATGAAAGATAACCATTTGAAGAAGGTTTGGGAGGGAAGATCCATTCAAAGGTTGGTAGGGAGGCACAGGGGCATTACGTTTCATTTCCAATGGAGAACATAATGCCTCTATAGATTCTAGAGGTAGGAATCTTGTCAAGATGGCAGTGTTTCGCGTAGATATTCATGTGCCGCACATGCGTCCTCGATAGAAATTCCTCCACTAACACTTTGAATATCACCAAGTGGATGGAGTGTAGAATAAGGATGTCAAATTACATGGTTAGATTCAATTTTTCTAAGGTGGAGGGCACAAAAGGGGAATTTGTAATAGGGGGTGCAAATTCACTCCTATACATTTTTCCCCCACTTTAGTAAACATGAGTGTCAATGAGTGTTCAGTAAAGTAGGTTGAAAGAGTTCTAAGAAAATATACCTAAACTATCAAGGAAGTAGACCACAATTTGGTATACTCAAGAGTGTAGGATAGGCAAATGGATCCATAGGTACTCTCTCTCTCTCTCTTGAGGATTAAACAAAGTGCACCAGAGGCCCACAAACCAATGATGGATAGATCCCATACGATGTAAGAACTTCACAGGTCCTTGGACTTGCAAAGAAGGCACCCTTAGGCACTCTCTCCTAAAGGAAGCCCAATGTAGGGGACTCCATAGAGTCAGATTGGAAGCATCTTCACAAGTGCACCTGCAAAGCAACATGTTAATCCGTAGAAAAAACATGTTAGAAGACAAAAATCCATGTAGGTAAGCAAGAAGACAGTCATGTAGACAGTCAAAAATTAAAGGAAGAGCTTTCAAAGGGGTCCCATAGGAACCCTTCAAAAGGAAAGGGGTCCACTCAAGGGACACTCTATTTGAAAGTGCAAGAGTATTTTTTGTAAATCAATTCAACATCAAGGAATCCTTTTGAAATATTTTCACTTCATCAAGGAATTAAAAAGGAAGAAGGCCCCCTCACAAGGGGAAGGTCAAAAATTTTCCTGTGGGAGAAGATACTCTCTCCTCAGAGGAAAGGTTTTCAAACTCTTTATTTACAAACCTATGATGTGGAAAATTATTTCGCTAGGGGTCCTTGTTGAGGAATGCAATTTTATGAAAAATATTAAAGATTTTTAAGAAAAGATTCGTTGGACACTAGATACATTTTTTGAAAATCAAAGTGATATGATAGCCCCCCTTAGGATGTATATGACAAACACAAAGGCATGTGACATCCTAAGGAGAGAAAAGTAAGAATGAAAAAGTGATGTTGTGGCCCATAGAACATAACAAGATGTAACTGTGGTAATGTTATCACAAACGTGAGGGAGAACACATGAGCACCAAAACATCACAAAGAAAGCAAGGAAGATAAGTGAAAATCGAGAAGAGATAATAACATCATGAACAAGGGATAGGGGAAATATGATATTTTAGGGTCAAATCTGCTCATAAATATAGACAAATAGATATAGTAGTACATAAATGAACTATCATCAACCCCCTACTATATCAGACCATATGAAGAAAGCACGTGAAAACAAAACAAAAATAAAAAATTAATTGGGTCAACATGGAAGGTAGGCCTAAATGCCCCAAACACTTTACATTATCCCCAATTGTCAAAAGTCAATATACAATAGAGGAAGAATGATGTGACAAATAGAAGAATTTTTATGACACACAAACACTCCTATATCCAAGCACCTACAAGGGTGATAAGGGTCATCTAGGAACATATAAAACAAGCACAAGGGAACACAATACATACACACACACAATCTAATCTACAGGTAAAGAATAGGTGCCCCCTAGTCCACATCAACCAAGAGGTCATCATTCTCCCAATCTAGATCACTGTTCGAGGATGGTGGATGAGCCTGCAAGGGTGGAATATGAAGGAGGGTGCTCAACAACCCTCCCACAACAAGAGCCAGGGAAGAAGGCCCCTCAATATCTTATCCACCTAGTTCCTATGGGGTGAACATCAATGATCTCACAAAAATTGTTGACAGGGTCGGGACATCATCCACGAAGTTGAAAATGCACTTCATAGGAGTGCCATTTTTCAACTCAATAAGTGATGGAGGTGGTGCTTGAGATCCACTGCTAGCCTCCCTAAATGTTTCAAGAGAAATGATGAACTCTGAAGATGCCAAGGCTTCCTTTGTCACTAGGATGATGCAAGCCAACACAGGACCATTCTTGAAAATAGGAAAACCCTTCTTCTAACCCCCATTGCAAGCAGGGTTTTATTCCATCTTTTGATTCATCGAGGAATTCAAGATCCCAATAGATGAGGTAGAGGGCATGGAAGAAGAGGAGAAAACTATTATGAACACCAATGAGGTATTTAGCATGTCCACAGGCTTAGAAAATGACAGGATGTCTGGAAGGGACATTAAAAGGGGTGGCTTGACTAAAGGAGCAATGAATACCTACACCCTCTTCAAGTGAGAATCATTCATGCTCGTGGTGGAAGCTAGAAGTAGGACTAAAGCTGAAGGAACTAAAGCAAAGAGGATGGAAGAGGAGTGTACAACAAAAGACACTAAAGCAAGATTTGTCAACTCCTCTTCCTTCTTTTGTAAGGCGGCTTGCTCTATGACTAGAGCCTTCCTTTGACGCTTGCACTCATGTGTAAGGAAATTTATATGACTCCAAAAGGTAGAGGCTACAACTTGAGAAGGGACGAAAGACTCTAGTTTGACCATCAAAGTATCCATCACAACTATTTTTGGCAGAGGGAGGGACTCCTAGATAGGAACAAGAGGAAGAGACTGATAGGATGATGGAACAACAATAGGGGGCCTCTTCCCATTAACTGTCTTAGCAGTATGAAGTCGTGAAGGCCGAGACATAGAGGATGCTCCACGAGGGCCCTTCCCCTTACCGTAGCAAATAGGCCAAGGCACCGTGGGTAAGATGGGAAGTTCAAACACTGGGCACTTGGGATTTCCCCAAGCGAGCACCATCAAACTCTTGAGAAAATTCCTAGGAGCAAAATTCGATGGCACTATAGTAGGGCGAGAGGAGGTGATAGGTAGAATAGTGTAAGAAGAAGAAGAAGAAGAGGGGGAATTGGGTGTGCTTCTCTTCTTCCCTTTTTTGAGCCAAGGTGGCCCCATGCTCTGTCTTCAAGAAAAATCTATGCAAAATGGAATAGGGAGAAGGAGGGTATCTCAACTTAGGAATTATGCCCCCACTCTTGTACTTCACATAGGTTTTATAGAAGAGGTCCATCCTAGGACGAAGGAGATTGGCCAAAAGTGATCTAGTGAGTAGCCCGAATGCATAATTGATGGTCTATAACTGGTGTCGCAGACTACATGCACCGAACCCTCATGGGAAAATTCTAGAAACTTATGGACTATCAAGGGAGCTACATTCATAGTGACCAACTAGGGGATGCCTAGTTTCACCTTGAAGAGTTCAAACCCCAGGATGATGTCAAAGAGTGCATTTATAGTTCTAGGCCCAACTAGGACCGACAAGGTGATGCAACTGATGGGAGGAACATAAAGCCCATCATGTGTATGAATAGTGCTCCTAGATTCATCATATCCATATTTGTGTAAGAAATTGATTGGCATGATCTCCTCAATGATGACATTCACTCAACATGTAGGGTCAACAAAAACACCTATTATAGTGTTTCCATTGATATGTGTGGGGATGTATAAGGGATATGGTTCTATATTGTGGTTCATCGGTAAATCCTATAAGGTGCACATTATGGTAGGGGATCCACTCACAGGTTACACAGATGCAATGGGTAGATGTAAGAAGGAGGCCATTTCTATGTACACTAAATGGAGCTTTCACAGGAGCCCCCAAGGGTTAGATGGTGACCCACTCAAGGTTTAATTTTGCATTTCTTAGGGAACCTTCTAGCTATGCCACTAGGGGTCATAGGTTAGTTGCAAGGCTGGGTGCCTCACAACACTCACACCCACAACACTCATAGGATACAAGGAAAGGGTCTTTCAGCACTGCCAAACAGAACCGAAATGGTTCATGTTGGGTTCACCAAAATGTAGAGGAGGGGGACCAACCACACCAAGGCTCTAGGTCATGGAGAGCCGAGAGAAAAAGGATGCCATAATCTACCTCAATTTGGACAAGTGTTTGATGTCAAGGATAGAGAATGAAGAGCACTCTTAGTGCTTCTACCACTCTATTGGTCTGAGAGTTTTGATGGGGCTAAATGAGCAAGTTCTTGGAACCCAATCTGTACCTTAGATAACTTTTTTCCAGAGGAAAACAATGTAGTGCATGGACAAAAACACAGTGCACTAATGTCTCACAGGTGTGATAGCATCCATATAGATAGACAGTCAAAATTGCAAGAAACCTACTGATAGCTTAGCAGTTGAGGCATAAAGTAGTAACTAAAATGATAAATGATAGAATAACCAAAATAACAAGAAAGATGATGTAGAAGTGATAAGAACAAAGGTGGTGAATATTTAACTTATAAGAGGTCCAATTCTCTAGTAAGCTCCACACGAACAAATACATACAAACAACCAAGAAGAGAAAAATTTTGGGGCTTTTTGCAGTCAAACACCTGTTTTGGCATTTCCACCTCCACGAACAACTAGATAGATAGAGAGATAGAAATATGATAAAGAAACAATGCTAGAAAGTAAATTACCGAATGCTACGAGAAACACTATGCTACTCAAATCCAACAAAAAATTAAAATTAGGAAAGTGATACCACCCTCGACCAAAGGAATTCAAGGCCAATAAGAGAAGAATGCAAGTCTACAACTATGGTAGAGTCGACGTGGCCACAATAATATCGAAAGCAGTCTCTCAAGATGCCAAGTTGTAGATTTTGTGGTAGATGTGAAGAATGTTGTGATTTTTGGAGGAGCTGATAGTGTAGCTAGTAGCTTGGAGTTGCAAGAATGTGGAAAATGTGAAGAAAGATTGAATGAGAGTGTAGAAAATGAATTAAGAATGAAAGATATCCATTTAAAGAAGGTTTGGGAGGGAAAGAGTCATTCAAAGGTCGGAAAGGAGGTGCAAGGACATTATGTTTCATCGCCAATGGAGAATGTAATGCCTATGTAGATTCCAGAGGCAAGAATCTTGTTAGGATGACAACATGTTGTGTAGACGTTCGTGCGTCACACACAGATCCCCAACAAAACTTCCCCCACCGACACTAGAAACAAGTGCCAAGTGGATGGAGTACAAAATGAGGATGTGGAATTACATGGTCAAATTTAATTTTTCTAAGGTGGAGGGTACAAAAGGGGAATTTTCAAGTGGGTGCAAATTCACTCCTATACACATGTGTTTGAGGAAAAATCCTTGGAAGTTATTGTAGAGAAAGCTATATTGATTGAGAAGAATTTGGCTAGAGGCTTTAGTGGTTAGATAGGAGTGTAGGTTGTTGTTCCTTTTCAATAACACTAGTAGAGGTAGAGACCTTCATAAGCCCTCTAGAGTGGGTAGAGTTTTGGAGGGAATTATTGTAAGGATCATAGAACATGGTGTGATAATGACTTCCATTCTAGTTATTTGACATAGAGAGGTTAACCTATATCTAGTCACATAAACTTTAAATAGTCGAGTGCACCTCTATTAGCCCTTACTCAAGTTAGGGGACCATGCTTCTATTTTGGCTAGCAAGGTTACTATGAGACTTCTTGTCCATAGATATATGTAGTATTTGGTAGCTAGAATCTTATTGCTTTAGAGATAATAATGGGAGATTTTTATAGGTATCATATAGTGTTTGTGGTAGTGAAAAATTGTTAGGTAGAGCATTAGAGTATAATTTTGGAGACCTCAAGTTTGTTGGATGGGGTTCACACTTCTATTGTTTGATTAAAGTGCTTCATATTATTTTATTTCCCCATACTTAGTAGATAATTTTGGGCATGTAGAAGCAAGGTAGAATGATAAGTGGAAGGTTGGGTTAGCTACTAGTGTTAAGGTGGCTATGGAATCCCATGTGCATGGTTGTGAATTGGAGTCAAGAACCTTCAACACCATTGTCAATTTTTATATCATACCTTTGGAACCCTATGAGATTGTGCTTGGTATGGATTGGTTAGAGGCTCATCAATAAATCATTGATTTTCAATGTAAGGTTGTAGAGTGTGTGGATGATATTTATCAATGAGCAGAGATAATAGGAGTATAAAGACCTATATCACTTTGCATGATTTCATCCATGCAACTAAAATAGAGCATGCAAAAGGGATGTTATTTTTTTATTAGTGAGTAATCCTTATGAGGATAAGTTCCATGAGGTATCTCTTGATCATCATCCCCTTAAATATTTTATCAATGTGTTTATGTACAAAATTCCTAGTATACCATTGAAGCAATATGTAGACTTCCATATTGATCTTGTTCGTAGAGATGAGCCCATCTCTCATGTGCCATACCGTATGATCACTTAGGATCTTAGAGATTTTTTTCTATATTTGGAAGAATTTTTGGAGAAGGGGTACATATTTCCTACTATATCCCCGTAGGGAGAACCAATTATTTTTATGAAAAATAAGGATCCTTTTATTTGTGCATCAATTATTGGTAGTTGCATGAGGTGTGGGTGATGAATCATTATTATTATCGAGGATTGATCTTTTTTGATAAAATGAATGCATCTATAGTGTTCTCTAAGATTGTATTGAAGTATTGATACCATCATCTCCACATTCATGAGGTGGACATTCATCGACTGATATTCCATACTCACTATGGACACTATGAGTTTACGTCAGTTCCATTTGGGTTAACAAGTGCTCCTTTATTTTTTATTAGTATGATGAGTGGGGTATTATGTACTTACCTAGACTAACTTTTCCTTGTGTTTTTGGATGAACTTTTGATTTATTTGAGGATAATAGAGGAAAATAAGGTCCACTTGCGCTAGGTTCTTTAGAGTTTATATGAGAACCAACTTTGTGGTAACTTAGAAAAGTATGAGTTATTTAAGTTAGAGATAAAGTATTTGGGGCATGTAATATCTAGTGAGGACATCTTAATTTATCCCTTGAAGATTCAGGCCATTATAGATTGGACAATGCCCATGAATGTTTTTGAGGCCCATAGTTTCATGGGATTGGTGGGTCATTATTGTCATTTTGTTAGAGAATTATTTAGAGTAGCACATATAATTACTTCTATTTATAGGAAAGGGAAGAATTTTGTATGGTAAAAAAAGTGCAAGTCTACCTTTTAGGTTCTTAAGAAAAGGTTGAATAGTGCACCCATCCTTCCAATAGTTGATCCTAAAATAGATTTTATGGTGTGCATGACTAAATTGATGGATGGTTTAGGGGAGGCCCTTATGCAAGAGGGCCAAGTAAATTATTATGGTTCATGGAAGCCCAAGGATCCAAAGGTTAATTACTCTATCAATAGTTTGGAGTTGGTAGTTATCATCCATGCACTTGTGTGATAGAGAAATTTTATTTAGGCCATCAATTTGAGCTTCATACTAATAATCAAATGTTGCCATGTATATTGACTTAGCTTAATCTAAATGCTCCCCATCATCATTTGATAGAGTTTATTTTTGATTATTTTTTATAATTCAATACATCAAAGGAAATGAGAATATTATCACTAATTCCTTGAGGAGGAGGCATGATGGATCTCAAATTTGATCTTGTTTATGGTTTGCAAAGATATATTTTGAGAAAAGTTATAGAGAATCCATGATATTATGAGGTTAGAGTGGATATTGAGTCATAGAGAGCCCTTGTGGACATGTATTATAGTTATTAGTTAGAATCAAATAAACTATTGGAACATCTTGGTTGTATTTATGCTCTAAGTTTTGGTGGTTATTACTTAATTGTTTTTTATAAGGTGCATCATACCCCATATGTAATTCATCTTGGTATGAAGAAGATGAATCATGCATTTAAGAAGTCTTTTCATTGGAAAGGTATGAGGTGTGATGTTTTTTATTTTGTGGCTAGGCGCTTGAAGTGTCAAAGGGTGAAAGTAGAGCATCAACATCCGACATGTCTCTTGTAGTTGCACAATATTCTCAAGTGTAAATGGGATACAATTTCATTAGATTTTATTGTTTGTTTTCCAATTTATTTATGTTGTCATGATTCCATCATGGTGGTGGTGGGAAATTTGATCAAGGTTTCACATTTTTCACCTATGATATCATCTTATAATGCTACATCTATTGCACATTTCTTTATGGAGGAAATTATGTTCTTGCATGGAGTGTCTTATATGATCATTTTTTATTGTGATATAATTTTGAATTCCATGTTATGGATATATTTATGTCACGATTTGGGATCTTATCTTAATTTAAATTTCATCTACCATCTTGAGATAGATGATCAGATGGAGAGAGTTAATTATGTTCTTGATGATATGCTTCACATGTAAGTCATGAATTAATAGTCCAAGTGGTAGGACTATTTGTATCTTCTTGAGTTTGCTTATACTTGATGGGTTCATTTATTAGCCTATTTTCTATTATTTTTATGCATGCTTTCAGACATTATTATACAATCATTTCAGACAATACTCCTATGCTATGTTATCATTTCATGCTTATTATACAACCTTGGACCTAAATTATAGTAATGGAAATATAGTTATGATATAGTAGCATTGCATGGTTTATATGTGAGTATGTATGAAATATGGATGGAATTCTGTGTTTAATCATGGTAGTTAGCTTTGTGTATATGTTTTGTAGATTAACCTATTGCAGCCCAAGAAGACACTATAGACCACAACAACTAGAAGCTGTACCCCACAACAAAAGGAGGACTTGGACAACAAAACAAGGAAAGTGCCAGATCAAGCTGAATGTAATAACAACCATGTGGAGGCACCTAATGGAGTTAGTCATGCATCATTATGACAGTTAATAAGGCACTAAGAAGAAGAATTATTTTGTTGATAGGATTCTGGATAACTGTTTGTGTGTTCCACATGTAGATCTGTTTTGTAGAGTTTCAATTCTATTAGAACTCTTGTTTCTTTTTAGTTGCAGTTTGAATAATTCAATCTTAATTGCATACTCTAATATCTAGGGAGTTGTAGTTAATGATTTTAGTTAGTATTTTTGTTTAGAATAAACTCCCTCATGTTTGTATATAGAATGTGGTTGAGTCCTTAGATAGGTAGTTGATTTTAGTATTTTGCTATCACTTATTTTATAGTTTTTAATTATCATCTACATACATGTTGATTATTTAGAAATGATTTCCTTGAATACAATTTGTGAGGGAGATTTTGTGTAATCTTTTGTGATGCATAGTGAATCAAGTTCAAGTTCATATGAATGTGTAGAATATGAAGATTTAGATTTGGATTTAGTTAAGTGAAGACAACCAATTGAGAAGGCCACTCAAGGTAATTGTTCTTCACTACATTTGTAGTTGTTTATTTTTGTTTAGTAGTTATTTTTGCTTATCATTACTTCATAAATTACATGTAAGTCAAAATAGATTCTCATATTTTGATTACCAGTAATGAATTTTCATGAGCATGAATGCATTTAGTTAACTTGTAGTACTCTGGAGGTTAGGATAAGTTCAATTACTAGTTTTGAATAGTATGAGTTAGTTTCAACAATTCTTTGTTTTGATTAGGGGTAAAAAATGGGTTTTGAAGGGGCCCAGAACCCTATACAAAAGAAGACAACTGAAACTCAAGATAACAATAGTAAGCTAAAATCAGCCCAACAACAACAAGCTACTAAAAAGATAACACACAAACCACTAGCAGCCCAACAACAACCACTAACAGATAATCAAGACATCACAGGCTACAAAAGATACTCAAGCATGGGCCCGAAGCCTAGATACAACCTAGTTTTATTTGGGACCAGAAACCCCACCCAAGTTTTGACTGTGATAAAAAACCACCTAAAACAATCAGGCAACATACCAACACAACATCAGCCAACCATCTGCATAGAAACAACAGACCATAACCCAACAAAAGAAAAGGAAATTTAATGGTAAAGACCATCATTAAACCCAACCTCCTAATCAAAAACACCAGCACACAAGAGGAGAGACACCCCTTGAAGCTCCCAAGCGCACCACAAACCAACTCCAAATCCACCTCAAGAGTACTGAGTTCCCCTCTATAGGAGAGGATATTGTGAAAACCCAAAAAACCAAGAGCACACTTCTTCAGCAGCCTCGGCCTCCACCTCGATAGGAGAAACTTCCACCTCAATAGGAACACCACTAGAGGAAACTAGACAAGAGGACATCCATCCACATTCGGCACACCCACCTCCAACTCAATAGGAAATGACTCCTGACGATCAAGATTTGTCTTCGCCTCAACAGAAGACATAGTGCACATGAAATGGAACAGATTCAAAGCTCTAGAAGAATGGGGAGCCACACCATCCTTTGGCTGAGCCTATAGGAGATCCAAGAGAGAGATCATGCCCAAACCAACAGGAAACTCCAAGGGAGAAATATGGAAAGGCATTCCACTCCCCCAACTTAAAACATCACCCAACATCCAAGTCAAACCCAAAAATAGAGAACTCCTCCAAGAGAGAGCCTGAAGCCAAAAGAAAAAGAAAACCTCCTTCGATAAAGATATCCAAGACAACCACAAAGGGTACCCAAAAGATCTGATATAGAGCCCAAGAATAACACAAGAAGCTAATGAGACCCACCTCCCATCAGGCACCACTAAGCCTCCATCATCAGAAACACTTTACTCAGCAGAGAGAACCCACAATGGGTACCCAAAAGATCTGAAAGAGAGCCCAAGAAATAGAAACAGACTCTAAGAGCCCTGCAACACAAGCATGTGCCACACCTCCAACAATGAAGGCTTAACCCAAACATCCAGTGAAGCCAAGCAAATCCATCTCTCAGAAGGAGAAAGAAAGGGATTTTCCAAGCCAAGATAAGATCCAACCCTTCCCAACTCAACACCAAGAGCCCTCGAAACAAAGCCAACAAACTAGAGGCAAGAAACCCCAAAGCTCCTAGGCAAGCACCACGCTTCACAAAACCAATCCTCAGCCAACGCATGAGGAGCCAAACCAAAAGGAAAGGGATATAGGAGCACCAGAACCCAGCATGCACAAGAAGCATGCTTCTTCCCTCCCACAATCAACATATTTCTATGGTCAAGCAAACCTAGAAAGGGCATTTGCAGACCTAAATAAGAATTTCCCCTTTCCAGCACAGCACCAAATATCACCTCAAATAAAGCTCCAAAAGAGAACTCTGGCCAATTTAGGATAGAGTAGGGGTGATCCCAATGGAAAAAACAACAAGCCTCAAGAGCTTGGCCAACCAAGCCCAGAAAGGGGCAGTAGAAAAAATATGCCCATAGATGAGGCCCCCTTGAGAAAGAAATCTCTAGCCAGAAGGAGAAACAAAAATATGCTCGAAGAAGGGGCCCCTGTAGTCCACAATTGAGACCATCTTGAATGACTACCTCATAAGCTCCATTGATCACAAACAAGCACCACTCTCGCTCACCTCTCTTGCCTCACCTTGCACTGTCCTCTTTCCCACCATCTGGGTCATCCTCCTCTGCAAATCCATCAACAACAGAGCCATAACTCCCTCCTGGCACCCTATGGCTTCTCCCGCCCAATGCTCTATTCAAACCCCTCCTCCATAGAAGCTCCCATGCAAATTCCATGGCCCTCCCGGTGCCCTATGGCTTCTCCCCTTCAACAATTCTTTTTTAATCATAGTTCAATTACAAGTTATGTTGTAGGCACCCGTATACATTAGAGCTAGTTTATTTCTTTCATTGTTATGCATTTATGTGATTCTCCAACAATTGGAATACATTTAATAGGATAACTTAGGTAGCCTTGGGTCTTTGAAGGCACATATAGTGTAGAACCATCACAAGTTTACAAACCTTGGTTGAAAATTTAATGAAGTCTTTACAATGTTGAGTGGATTCTTTAGCTAGTCATACCTCTAAATTGTGTGATTTCTACCAAGTTTACAATATACTAGTTTAGACTCTACATTTTTGGTGTGATTTTCGGGGATGGTGCTACCTTCATAGACTTATTTTTTAAGCTTTCATAGTTTACACTTTGTTTTCAGCATGAGGACTATTAGACTTAATCTTTTTCAATACACTAAAAAGTTACACCAACACTATGCAAGACCACTACTATACAAAGGCATATTTATTGTATGTGGAGGTAGAGAGATCCTTTAGGAATATTCCTCCCCTCTACATGCCAAGAAGCCATAGTAGAAATTGGTGACTCTAGTACTCAAAGTGAGGGTAATACTAAAGAAGAAATTTCCCTATCACCAACATCTAGCACACAAATAGAGGGGACATACCGAACCATGGGTGATGCAGTGGATGATCTTGAATGTGCAAGCTTTGAGTTCCCAATCACCAACCAAGAAAGGGCTACTATGCTAAATAATATTCCTCCTTCAACATTACCGATATTTTATGGGTTGGTGACTAAAGATCTAGATACATTTATGTTAGAGTTTGATGTCTCATGCAAGATTTATGACTATACTTATGATTCTCATATGCTAAAGCTCTTCCCTTCCACTCTAAAAGATGCATCCCTAAGATGGTCAATGGGATTAGGCAAGGATGTTGTTCCTGGTTGGGATACCATGAAAACATTGTTCTTGGAGAAGTACCAAGAATATTGTAGAGGACTTGATAGGAGGAGAGATGAAATTTTTAGAATGTCACAAAAGGAGGATGAGCCATTAGAAGATTGTGTGGAGAGATTTGAGTTTTCCTTGAAGAAAAACCCATAAAACAAGTTATCTGAAGAGTCCCTCAAGTTGATATTTTTAAGAGGAGTCAATGAGGACTATATGGATGCCCTCAATTTTATTGGGTAAGGGGATATCTCTCAAATACAATTTGAATACATCTACAAGGTCTATAGAAATTACTCCAAGACCTTCACTAAGAGGCCAAGATGAGAGAGGACATCCACTATTGGAAAATCATCTACTGGGGTTTCAATGATAGAGTTAAGCAATTTGTTGTCCAACATGAAGGAGGACATTATCAATCACTTGGAAACTCTCCACATAAAGAATAAGAAAGAGGAAGTTGAAGAATTTCTCACTGAATACTACCCCAACTGTAGGAAAAGGAAAGTGAACTGTAAATGCAAGAGGGTGGCTAGTATCCAACAAGACAAAACCGAAAAACCTAATTTTCAACCACTTGAAGGAGAGGATGGATAGCTATTTTACATATCTCAAAGAAGACCATGGAAACAAGGAAAAGGTATTCCACAAGACCCTCTTAACTTCAATTCATTCTTTCCTATTGGAAATCAATTTTTGTTTTGCTTGGAATTCTCAGACCTAGCCAACTAATCAAAATCAATGGAAAAAAGGCCAAAAATAATAGTAATAAAACACGAAATTAAATTTGATGCTTTTGGATTTGATTGTGTGTCAGTTTTTTAATCATATTTTACAACTCTCTATCTTGATGATGGATCAATGAGTGTGATCTGAAATGTTGATGAAAAAATTAACACACAATAAAATCTAGAAGCAACAAATTTAATTTCATATGGATTGTGGAAATTTAATTTCATTGAACGAAACATGAATTATTATCAACCTATGCTTTGTTCTTAGCCCCAACAACAAGCCATTATGCATCCATCAAATCCTACATCTCAACTACCTAGACCACCATAATTACCTATCCAACCTACACCTAACCATAACAACAAGCATGTCCAATAGGCTTATACTAATGAGGCTATTTAATACCCCACTTATGGGGTAGAGTTGAGTGATGCCCACCTTAGGTCAGGGAAACAACTAGTTGGACCTTCATCCCCTCAAATCATTGAGATAGAGGATGAGGAACCTATAGCTGAAGCGTCAAACAAATCAACTCTGGAACCTGAGTCAAATTAGGTACAATAGACTACCTCAAGTCCAAAGCCTCCTTTACCTAAATGCTTAGTGATTCAAAAAGTCATACAGGGCTAAGACAGACCTACTAGGTCAAATAAAGGATGTAAGCATTAAGATTCCTCTCATCCAATATATTAAAGAAATCCCAATTTATACCAAAACTGTGAGAGACTTATGTATTAAGAAACCAGGGAGAAAAAGGAAGGATCCTCATATAGTTCATGTCTTAGGAAACCTTGTTGATATCATGCTAGGGAACATAACTGTCCCTAAATACACAAACCTTGGTAGTCTAGTAGTGGATGTTAAGATTAATGGGACCCTTATCAAGAACACCTTGATAGACTTAGGGTTAACAAACAATATCATGACTAAAGAAACAATGCAATTACTTTAGCTATCCAACCTTAGACCTATACAAACTATTCTACAATTGGTTGATAGGCCAATAGTCAAGCCTAAAAGAATCATTGAAGATTTAGTTATTGCATTAGATTCGTCAGAATATCCTACTAATTTCATAGTTTTACAACCAAAGGTTAATCTCATAGGATATCCACTCATCCTAGGCAAACCATGGTTAGCTACAACTGATGCATTCATAGGTTGCAGGTCTTAAAATATGATAATATCTAATGAGACTATGACCAAGAAATTGGTCCTCTATCCTCCAACCCAGCCTTATGATGATCTTGAGCAGACCATTTAGCCCATTTTGGATGAGGAAGATAACCATTCCCTGCAGAATTTGATGATAATAGAACACAACCTTCTATTGGATTATCAAGATGAAGGTGAACTAATTTCTCATATAGTACAAAATGACTGCAGTAGGAGCTCACAACAATAGGATTGTCTCACATGCCTACAAGGCCCTTTACAAAGCATTACACCTGCCAATTCCTAAAAGAAATATCTCAAATCTTTCATTCCTTACTACCACAACAGTGTGTACCAATCACTCCTACCCTTGACCTCTCATTTGTGCAAGAATTATCCAAAGAACTAGAATTCATGCTACGAAAAATGTTGAACATAAATAATGCATTGACTAAAGAGCAACAAAATTCCCTAACTATTGTGCTGCAAGCACACAAAACAACATGCACATGGGACTACCATGATATGAAGGGTATAGATCCTGATTTATGTATACATAGGATCTATATAAACGATGGTTATGTTGGCTCTTTTTAAATTCCAGCCAGATCTTATAGGTAGCCTATGGATTTGTCGTTTCCAATAGTCAGTAGCCTGAAAGGGGTTAGCCAACGAATGAGGATTAAGAAATTTAGCTTTCCTCCTTCACTTCGGTGTCTGCAAAAATTGGGAGGATAATACCACAATGTATCTATAACATTATTTCATAAAACCTTCACATACATTTTAAATTCAACAAATACATTCTCAGTTCAAGACTTGGAGTACAACAATTAGCAAGAATTTGGAAAATCCTTCATGCCCTGCAACTCAAAGTAGAGAATGGGAAAATCAATTGACAACTACAACAACCATCATTGTTATAAGTAATATTTGATTTAAATTATTTGATCTTCGACACAATTCAATTGGCCAGATACACTGAAAATTAACCGATGCATAGAATAGTCCCTTATCATAGGGTGACAAAGTCAAATTCACAAATAATGGTAAGACAACAATTATAGCATTGACATTCACTGACTATTATGGATTTGCATTACAAATTCATAACTCTGGTAATCCACACAAATAATTCTTAAAGATCCCATGTTATAATGCATGAATCAGTGATTGCACTAGATAATTTAATTAATTCCTTGAATTGAAGCATATAATGAAAACACACAGCCAATCATAACAATCATAGACCAATGAAACAATCCTTAACTATTTCATTGCTAATTCATGAACAACTTCACAAGATAAAATCTGCTTCAAATTTTCTATTTATTGATTCTTAAATGCTACAATTATTGCAAAAACTTTAAGCTAATTGTAAATATAAAATCATGACCCTAAACTCAGTGAGAAATTCTATCTACTTGCATATTTCCTAAAAATGTTCTCCAAGAGTACCTAAGATCCAACAAAATTTTCAAAAGACCCCTGCACAATAGCCTTGAATTCCCTTTTATATATCAAGGGAGTGAAAGAAGCGAAAGGATATTGGCTTATCAAATTACATTTCAAATTTCATTTCGAAGTATTTCACTTCATTTCAACCCCTAGGCAGTTATATTTGCACTTCATGAAATGGGAGGGAAAACACAAAAAACAAAACACTTAGATGAGCAAATAAAATCTTCTCCCATATTGCCTTAGAAGTCCACATCACCTCATCACTAAAAAGGTGAAAAAAAGTAAAATAGAAGAAAACAAAGAGTAGAGCAAGGGAACCTTGATTGGATTTCCACGTGCATATTTTACTAAGAGGATATAGATTTATTTTCATAAAATTTGTTTCGAAGGCCAGACCTATATTATACTAGACCATGCTCTATATCCATACCACCACCCTTTGTGGTTTACTCAATGTACTTCTCCAACCAACTCTTGTATTCCTCCTCTATGGGCCAATAGACATCAAACAATTTCTTCACTTTGATATTATATGCATTATATCTTGCATCTATTATAATTCGGGCCTCTTTCACAAAAATATCCATCCCTATCTCAATTTTGATGAAGTTATCAATCAAATTATTTAGTACTGAGAGGTCAAATTTATCCTCAACATATACCATTTTAGGACACTTATTTGTCTGAAGTTTGAACAAAGATCTCCATGAGTCATAATCTTTTATTTCTCCCTCTTCACCGAGAATCTTGGGCATGCCTTGCTCTTCCATGTCTCTGAAGGCTTCCACCTTTCCTTGCAATAATCCCCTAACTCTTTCATGGAAGCCTGTGATTTCTCCAATAGTTTCAATCCTCTTGATTGCTTCATGGAGGTGTTCTTGTGTTTCAGAGTCTCCTTTTGCAATTTTCTGAATTTCTTTCAAACTACTTAGCTTGCTGCTCCATTTATTCCAGGTTTTCATGAAAACCTCTTGGGTATGCTGAAACTTCTCATATGCTTCATGGACACCTTTATATGTTAACCATGTAGTTTCTATCTTTAGGGAAATCCTAGACCATCTATAACTAAAGAGACCCTTAGCCATATCCTTTGCAATACTCCCCATGCCCTCTTAGAGCTTGTTATTCTTAGACTTAGTTGTCTGGAGCTCCTTCTTTAATGCACTGATTCTATTTTAAAGTATCTTTATTCTGTTGTGAAGTACGTAATGGAGAGGTTGGTAGAGAATTTTTATTGGCTTTGGCCAGAGTAACCCGTACTTTGTTATACTCTTCAATTAACTTGTGCTTTTCCAACAATTTCAAATACTTGGCCTCACTAATCTCTACAATATCAACACTTATCATAGCCACGTGCATTGTCAACCTTGTGGCTTGTGGAGTTGTCATCTCTGAAGCTCTCCCTATAATCACATGTCTAGAGATGCCATTCATTGTTCTACTAAGCACACATCTCCCTGAATCTGGAGTTAATGACCAGATAGCTAGTGCATGTAGACTGGGGCTAAACCCCAAACCAAAAGTCTTTTCATCAAATCTTTCCCCGGATACCAAAGCATTTGGGTCACTCTTAATTGCATCCAAAGAAATTATGGAAGATAAACTCCAACTAGGCATAACCATCATCCCACTATCTTTAACTAATCTTTTGGCTTCCACATGAATCATTTGCGCGATCTCCCAAACTATCTCTTCTTTAATTTTCTTCCTTTATTCCTCCTATTGAGAAGGATCAACTACCTCAGCTACCCCTTGTATTCTATAATTTATTTCATGAGATTTCAACTCAGAAATGAATTCTCTAAACTCCTTTGTTCCCATGAAATATTCATCCTCCAAAAACTTAGCACAAGCTAGAAGCCTCACATCATTATCTTGGCTCTCATCATATTCCCAGGGCACTAACCTATCATTTGGAACAAATGGTTCCATTAAATATCCAACATCAGGGTAAGAGAATTCTTGTTCTACTCTATGCTCAATAGGATTTGACTTAATAGAGGGTTGATGTACATTTTCTCCAACATCTTATGTTTCATCAACATTCACAGAGGGAAATTCCATGACAGGGATGTCCTCAATATCTGATAGCTGTTGTTGAACCCTTGGTGCCACCAAATCCTTTGATTGACCACTAGTCTTCAACAAATGTTCCTATAGGGTAGCTTGGGCTAATTTCTCTTCTTGTTCCACATTTTCCAGGAAAGTGCCATCACTGAAATCAGTGAGGATTAACTCCATTTTGGTAAAATTATCAGCAATATGTTTGTATGGACTTTCATAATAAGAGTTTTTAGCATCACTATTATCCATTTGCCACATGATTTCCATAAATGCCAGTTTATCTGAGACATACTTAGGCAGTAGGTGTGGAGCCACAACAGTCCCATAACATTTGATGATAGTGCAATTTCCATACAAATACCAATCACCCCAATTACATTCATATTTGGGGTCATCTCCACATTCCTTTGGTCTTAACAAGCCTCTGATTGTCTTAGAAATTCACTCCTTCAGCCTTACTCCTAATTACACCAATATAGTATGCTTTATTGCATTATAGAATAGAGTGTAATATGAAGTGGAGAAATACAAATCCTAGATGTAAGTCCACATTTGTACAAGTAATCTATGGTTTCTTTCATCCACCCGTCTCAACTTCAAGTTTCAACCGAAAACCTTCCTTCCTTGATATAGAAGCATATGCATTAACAATGAGTAATTCTTGAAAGTCAATGGGGTTTTTCTCTCTTTTAACCTCATCAAATTATAATGTAATTGCTCAGCAACATGATGGCCATAGTCGAACCACTTATGTTGATACTTGTGTTGGATATCTACAATCATAACTAATAGGGATGAAGTTATCTTTCCATCACACTTAATCCCAAGCACCTGGCACAACATATAATATGTGTATCTAAAGTAATCAACAAACTCTTCACAATCCAAGGGCTCGACTTCTTTGAGTGAAAATGTATAACTCCTCTCTCGCCTGTATTTAGGTAACTCGCATCTTTTGCACCCAACCCTATGAGCAGTATAGTACTTCTACAACTTCTCCATGTTTATTTTTTTATTAGCATCAGGGGTCATGTTAAAAACTTCTATGGCTTTGCTTCTTTTTATCTCCATGAGACTTCTACTAGACATTTCAGTAATAACTCTATCAACATCATCATACCTGTCTACGAGTTGCAACGTTAGGTCCACTTCCATGAAAATGTTTGGGACAACCAACTTTCCCAGGTCATATCCCCAAACATTCTGGCTAGGGTGTACAACATCCCTCCTTGTGAAAGCATACACAAATAATTCCCATCTCGACTTCGACACGACGACGTCACCAATTTCTATTGCAAGGTCCTTAAAGTTTGAGGTTAACACCCCTTCTCCCATGGCCTTTCTTTCGCTTTCCTTGACATGTGGAGGTTAAAATTTGACCATAAAACGGATATAGCTCTTTGGTTGCCCTTTCTTCCTATCAGGACCTTCAAATTCTTGTGGTGTTTCTTGAGAGACATGCTTCCTCTTTCTCTTTGATATAGGTTTAGAAGTTGATGATTCACGTGGTTGGCTCATCCTTCCTTAAACTAGGGTTTCTTTTCGACTACAATTTCAGACTAGGTCCCGAATTGGCAATATAAAATTCACAATTACAATTGCAAAGTAATTCTAACCTTTCAATGTTACCCTAACCAAAAACTTACATACCAATTCATACAATATCAAAAACCCTACTTTCACCCTAACATGCAATTATAGATACGCAAGACACAAAGAAAATTTTGCAAGAGTAAAATTTTCAACGTTCAACAATGACTTACCTAGGAAATAATTCCTACAACCTTCCTCTATTTGCGTTCCCACCTCATCACTATTTTCCTCAACTCCTTGTATGCAGGGTAGAAAGAATATGAACACATAACCCTTACACAATTACTCAGCTTAGTAAAGACACCTTTAATGGTACAAGAAATCTTGCACGAGTGAAAACACCCACTCTATCAGTTGCCCGTTTTTGTTTGAATTCAAACCATTGATTTATGAGCTTTAAAACTCCATCCTGCGTTTCGTGTGTCTTCACCACCTCATGATGTATTTTCAGTGACTTGATATGTACCAGGTGATGAGCAAGGTGAATGCTACATGCCACCCTTCTAAATATGGCATCGGACATCGCTACTTCTGAGCCCGCATTAGGACTTCAACCAATGATAGTGGGAAGGCCAGTGATGAGATACAAACCATTGATTTTAATCATAGAAGGACCTCGGCCATTGATTATATCTTTCATCGCCCATTGCTTGTTTCCCCTTCTTTGGCTATGATCAACCAAAGAAGCTTTATCTCCCACTAATGGGAAATCACTTACATATCAATGGTCATGGGTTCCACTTTAATCTACACAATACAACCAGCGATAGTTAGAAGGGTAGTGATGGGTTAAAATATTAACCGCATTGCTCATTGGGTGTTACTTCCCAGCGGCGATAAACAAACACACGAGGGACAAGAGATGACTAACCAGAGGGAAAGAAAGGGCATCACTCATCACGGGTTTCACAAGGATATTTGAAACCGAACAGGCGATGAGCGACACAACACTTGGGGCATGACTTAAGAAATATTTGAATCATGTGCTAAAAGTTGTTTTAAAAGGGGGCTACCTAGTTGCGATGGGAAGATAAAATAAGGGGCTGGTAAAACACGAGACCTAAAGCCATGACAGATTATGAAATGACCGAGAACTAGATACAGCTAGTCAACTCAAAATTAGAAGCCCGAAGACCAAACAAGGGTGTAAGCATGAATAAAACTTGTAAATCCACAACCCTAGTGACAAACAAGATAGTGATTATTAGGGTTTAATCACAAAATTTTAGTGGAGCTAGGAAAATTTTAGGGGTTCCACCAGTGGCTCTGATTGGGGATGTATGCCTCCTACAGGCATAGCAAGATCTTAGAATCTCAAGTTAACACAGACCAGGAACACAAGGACCAAAATCGGGGACTTGTTCAGACAAGACAAGCAAAAAAAACAAAAAGGAAACACACCAAGCCTACACACAAGCGCATTTCTTGGGATTCAAAGAGATCCCATATTCCAATGCTCTGATCAAAATCTTCTCCAGGTAAGAACAGTGATCCTCTTCTTTTTTATTGTGAGCAGTAAGGTCATCTTGGTATATGACAAGGAAGAGATCGATGAAGTTTGAAAAATCCACATCCATAGCTCTTTGGAATGTGGCACCAAAATTCATCAAGCTGAAGGGCATCCTTACGTACACATATGTTCCCCAGGGTGTTGTAAAAGCAGTTTTGTATTGCTTCAATTTTCTCACCATAACCTGGTTGTAACCTGAGAACCCATCCATCATTGAAAGTAACTCACACCCTGTGACCTTCTGTAGCATGGATTCCATGTTAGGCAGAGGGTATTTATCCTTTAGGGAGGCCACATTAAGATTCCTAAAATCTACACATAGCCTGATATCACCATTCTTTTTCCTAACAGGAACCAGATTTGAGACCCAAAAAGAATGTCTGATCAGTTTGATGATACCAACATCTCTGAGCTTCGTGAGCTCTTCCTGCATCTTTGGTTGTAAGGTTGGATTTATCAGCCTTTTTTTTCTACCAGAATGGTGTTAGCCTAGGCTTCAAAGGGATTTCATGCTAGAATAAGTCCTCCTTGCACGCCTTGAGGTCATCATATGACCATGCAAATACATGTCTGTACTTCCTCAACAAGGAAATTAGCATACTTCTAACATGGGGTTTCATCTTTTTACCTATGTACACCTTCTTAGGGGAGTTTTATGTTCCTAAGTTGATCTCCTCCAATTCCTCCTTATGAGATGGTGTTTGATTAATATTGGACTTATCTAGGCCATCAAAAACCCTCTATAGTGCAACTAGTCCTCTGGGAATCTTATTTGTTTTCAATTGAATTATCTCATTCCCAAACAACATCTCTTTCCCATCAACATCAACCACAAATAAACCAAAGTCAATCTCTTGACTTTCATATTGGTCAATACAATTCAAGAATCTTAAAATGTCATTATCATCATCGAACACCTGACAATTATAGATGTTGTTGGGGATTGCAGGCCTAGTTTGTAATTCTATCCTTGATACACCATCAAAGGTGACATCATCCAGTCTAACCACAATGTTGGCTAGTAAGTATGCTCTGAAATTTTGTCCCATTTCTATCCAATCTATGCCAAAAGCATCAAAGGCCTTTGTAGTATCCCAAACTGCATTCCTATATCGCTTAATCCTTTTATCCTTAGCAACAAACCTAGATCTAACTTGGGAGACCAGCAATTTAGAATCACCTAGTACCTTTAATAACTTGATTCCATGAATGGAAGCTAAATTTAACCCAAGCAAGAGAGCCTCATACTCAGCAAAATTATTTGTATAGGAAAACTGCAACAAGAAGGAGTATTTGAAGGTATTACCTTGTGGAGAAATAAGAATAACACCAACACCCAAACCTTCCTTGGAGCACGCCCCGTAAAAATACATAGTCCAGATAGAAATTTCTTGTACATCACCAACAATCTCTCAAAAAATCAGTGCAGGCTCTATATTCTCCTCTGGTGCTTCTTCCTCAACTTGAAAGGACTCCAAATCAGTGTCTACAAAATGAATCCTTGCCGGTTCTTCTGATTCATCCATATACTCAATCATGTGCTGGATTTCAGGCTCCCTCGCAATCCTAACATATTTTTGATCAATGGAGAAGGTGGCAAAGGATAAGTCACATTGTATAATCCCACCCATGGAAGCACTCCATTGTCTTGATAATAAGATCCCATATGTTGGTGGGATATCTGCCATAGTGACGCTCATGAACAATTCCTTTTTTGGGAACCTTGCCAATTTGTAAGGAACTTTATTGATCACCCCTATAATAGGTACTTCCCTTGAATCCATAGAATAGCATTTCCCATATGCACTATCTACCTTTAGGCCCATTTCCTCCATGATCTTCACTGACATTACATTGTTAGAGGCTCCTAAATCTATCATGCAATTTCTAAGCAATTTACCATAGATGATTAGGCTTAGAAAAAATGGGTTAACTTGGCTAGGGTTAGCAGTAATAGCGGTTCCTAGATATATTTTAGGGTTTTCATCTATCAATGCCTTAGCCTCGATATCCTTCTCCTAAATTTTACTTGGTTCAAGTTGATCCGTAATCATTTTGTCCTTACCAGTGGTAACAATGTTTTTTGATAAATGCAACAGTCTTATTTTTATGCTCATCAATTCTCATCATCTCTAGTAATGGAATTGTGACTTTGACCTGAGACAAAACCTGGAACATATCTACAGGGGAATAACTCGGTAGTTCAGGGAGTATAAATTCTTTAGGACTCACCTTTTCACCTTGTCCCATAACTTTTCCAACATTGAATTTGTCATCTTTGGCATTCCCCGTTTGAGGGGAACCTTTACCATCATTTTTTGCTTTACTATTCTTCTTGGCCCAAATCCTTATTTATTTACCCTCTTTGGGCTTTGTATCATCTTTCTTATTTTCTGAACTAATTCCTTTATTTACTACATTGTTTTCTTTAACAAACATGCTACCAAGGCTGTTAGTGTTTCTTAGATCAGATTGAATAATGAAAGCACTTAAAATAATTGCAACACATAAGACAATGAACACACAAAGATACCATGGGAAAACCCTCCTCTTGAGGGAGAAAAACCCAACAATGAATCTCTTCTATAATATAGAACAATGGCAGAAATCTGCTTACAACTCAGGCCCAGCAATGGCCAGCAATGGATACAACAAAGTCGCACCTCTCCTAGATGCACTAGATACAAATGAATATCTTCTTCCTTGAAATCGGACTGCTGCTATATGGTGAGAATTCTGCTCTTAAGGAAATGTGAACTTGCTTGAGTGATTGTGTAACAATGACAAAAAATGACCTTGCCTTTATACAAGTGAGGCGCCTCTTCAAGATAGGTCGGCTCACATAAGGAAATATCAAATATAATAAAGTCGGCCCAAGCTATAACTAGAATATGCGAACCATGAAGGGTTGGCCCTTTGCATTTAATAATAGTGATCATGAATTAAATAGCCAAATGCTATTCATTTAATTCATGCGCTCTTTCTTGGGAAGTGCAGACCAAAGCTGCTCAATAACATCAACAAAGGCTACCCTGGTGGCCACTCATAGTCTTGTTTCTCAATTGTAGATCACTCCTTGCTTTAGCATCCAATGCCATTGTATACCTTTCAATTTCCTCAATCGAAGGTCTCTGCAAAGAAACATTATCTGACTCTAGAGTGTACATAGTGCAATAATTTTATATTTCTTCATCTGAAAAAACTTGCTGGTGATGCACACAAACTTCTTGTCTTTGCACATCTATATCATTTGTATCAACATCATCACTAGAAGATTACTCACCACAATAAAGGTCAGACTCAATCATGAACACATTTCCATCTGATCATGGCCCTGGGGAAAATCAGATTCCCCCTGGTCATTCTGGGTCTCTTCTATGGATCTTGCAACTGCACATTGTTGTGATGAATGGGGAATTTAGAACACTTCACACCACAACAAATCATCACCAACATTGGTGGAATTTCTTTGCAATGGTTGGGGTGTGGCGTGATAGTTCTTGTGATTATTCTGAACAGGCTTCCCATTGTGCCAATTCATATGATAGGGAAAATATTGTAGCCTTGGAGGCCTCTCATTTCTCTAGAACTATGGCTTATCATTTTTGGAAGCCTTTAACAGACTAAGAACCTGATCTAATTTCTCATCAAGGGCTACAACTTTACTTGTCTTCTCATTCTGAGCCCTGGGGTTCTTCAGAAGCTTGGAATCATCCCTTCTTCCCACCCTGCCAGAGGCCTTTCTATTATTTTCAATATTAATTTCCATCTTGTAAGCCTCCCTCAAATGTTGTGGGTTCTTGTCTCTAAGAAGATAACGCATTTTTAGATCATATACGTTACAATATACAACAATGCATGCATTCTCATTAGGCCTCAGATAAGTAGGGACTTTATACATTACCTTTTGGAACCTGGCATTGGACTCAGTTGCTGGTTCATTATTCCCTTTAGTTATGTTATTGAAATCATTTAATCTAAAACGTGGATCAGTCTGATCCCCATACTGTTCCCTAAAATTTTGGTAGAAAGAATCCTTTGAGTCAATGCTTGCATCTAGAAAACTCTTGTACCAGTCCCTAACATCCTCTATTAAAGATTACATGAAGTACTTCATAGTAACATCTTCATCCCATAACTCAAAATCCTTGAGAAAGCTATGGAAAGCTTTCAATTGGTCTTCACCACTAAGAGAATTGTTGCCAGTGAACTTAGGTACATGTTTCCTTGCATTGTCTGGAACTGGATTTGGATACCCAGGAATATTTTCAAAACATAGTTGTCGATATCTATCTATATGCAACAACCTTCTTCTAAAAGGTTCTTCCTCATTATTCTGATCATCATAATTCCTCCTTCTCTCATCATTATTCTCTGATCTTCCATATTGTGAATCATGTTGTTGGTTAGAATGAACTATTCTAACCTTGTCCTCAGGCTGTGAGGATGAACTAGAGGGGTTTCCACTAAGGTATATTTTCTCATTTAGATGAGGGATTGAGGAGGATATACGAGCCTGAGGGCTCTGAGCTTCAGGGGCAAGACCTCTCATAGTGGATTCTAAGAAACTGAGTTTCTTTTTCATCTCATTATTTACAGCCATTAATTCCTTTTCTTTTGTTTTCCTCCCTAGTTCTTCATTCTCTTTCATCAACTTCTCAATCAATGGGACAAACTCATCTTGCGATATGATCTTTTTAGAATGACCTCCCTCATTTATCTTAACTCCCTCCATGGGTTTCTTTCCTTTATCAACCTTGTAGGAACCATGGCTTATATTTTTAAGTGGAGGGTGAGCTGGGATAAAAGTCTTCTCATCATTATTGGTTAGCGGGTTTGCAGTAGTAATATCAATAGAGGGGACAATAGGGACCTTGGTCATGATTTATTGAAAAACAAGACCAATCATTTGGGTTGTCTCAGTTGCTAACCTATCTAATTCTTCCATTTCCTCAACCTTTCTTTGCAACATATCCTTTTGAATTATTGCCTCCCTAATCCTTTTCTCTTTCTTTGCATCTCTCTTTTTTCTATTTTCATTACACTTTGAAGCTCTTTCATTAAGCCACCATATATCATTGAGAACTTCTTCTTCTTTTAGAAAATTTGAATCACCATCGGATGCTATTATAACATCATCCTCATTAGGAACAACATTACAAGGATATTCATCATCTCTAGTTAACAAATCTAGAGGAATATGGGTATAGTGATGGGAATCATGAGTTAATTGTCCTTCAGCTCTAGCTCACCTAGCACTAGCATTATCTCTTTGTATTTTATCCCTTTCCCTCCTCTCCATGGCTTTTAAGCTAGGGTAAAAAAAAAATTCATGCACAACAGATCTAATATAAACCTCCCCAACCTCAATAGAATTGTGATCACTAAAATCTAACAAATTCTTTTCACACTCTGAAATAGAACTAGAATGAATATCATGTTGGGAGAGGGTGAGGAGTAGACTTACATTTTTTAGTGTCCTTTGCCTTTACCCATTTCCCTCACGGGTTCATGTGCTTGGACAATTCTCCTTCCAACTTTTTCATTGGATGCTTCTTCATGTGGCCTCGAGTTTCCCACATTTGTATTTGGTTTTTCTTTACGCCTGCCAACCTTTTTGGTTTCTTCCTTTTCTTCTTCACTACTTCCTTAATATCTTTAAACACTGGTTCACACTAGTGTATAGACTTCAGAGTTGCCACCCAAATTTCTTGGGACCAATTTGTAGCAATTGTGTTATAATCTGTACAAATTTTGCTAGATCCTTGGATATGTAGAAAAACTTTAACAAATGCAAAAAAAAATTTAGATGAATCTTAGACACGACCTCTTGAAAGTGACAGGGTGGGAGACTTAGCATGAAATTTTATGAGACACATGACAAATATTTAAATCACACTTAACAATAATTCAAATAAACTAACTCTATGCATGAACATCACTATACAATATAGTGATCTTTGCTAAGGCATTTTGGAGAACTAACAATCGAAATATTACATCCCTAGCAGAGTAACCAATTTGTTGGCTCTTTTTAAATTGCAACCAGATCTTACAGGTAGCCTATGGATTTTCCATTTCCAATAGTCAGGAGCCTAAAAGGGGTTGGCCAATGAACGAGGATAAAGAAATTTAGCTTTCCTCCTGCACTTCGGGCTCTACAAAACCTGGGAGGGTAATCCCACAATGTATCTATAACATTATTTAATAAAACCTTCACATACATTGTAAATTCAATAGATACATTCTCAATTCAAGACTTGGGGTACATCAATTAGCAAGAATTTGGAAAATCCTTCACACCCTACAACTTAAAGTAGAGAATGGTAGAATCAATTGATAACTACAATAACCATCATCATTATAAGTAAGATTTGATTTAAATGAGCTATTATTTGACCCAATTCAATTGACTAGATACACTAAAAATTAACTAATGCATAGAACAGTGCCTTATCACAGGGTGACAAAGTCAAATTCATGAATAATGGTAAGACAACAATTATAGCATTGACATTCACCGACTATTATGGATTTGTATTACAAATTCATAACTTTGGTAATCCACATAGACAATTCTTAAAGATCCCATGTTATAATGCATGAATCAGTGATTGCACTAGAGCATTTAATCAATTCCTTGAATTGAAGCATATCATGCAAACACACATCCAATCATAACAATCAGAGACTAATGAAACGATCCTTAACTATTTCATTGCTAATTCATGAACAACTTCATAGGATAAAATCTACTTCGAATTTTCCATTTATTGATTCCTAAATGGTACAATTATGGCAAAAACTTTAAGCTAATTTTAAATGAAAACTCATGACCCTAGAATCGGTGAGCAATTCTATCTACTTGCATATTTCCTAAAAATATTCTCCAAGAGTACCTGAGATCCAACAAAATTTTCAAAAGACCCCTGCAAAATAGCCTTGAATTCCCTTTTATAGATCAAGGGAGCGAAAGAAGCATCAAACTATTGGCTTATCAAATTACATTTCAAATTTCATTTCAAAGTATTTCACTTCATTTCAATCTCCAGGCAGTTATATTTGCACTTCATGAAATGGGAGGGAAAACACAAAAAACAAAACACTTAGATGAGCAAATAAAATATGCTCTCATATTTCCTTACAAGTCCACATCACCTCATCACTCAAAAGGTGAACCAAAGTAAAATAGAAGAAAATAAAGAGTAGAGCAAGGGAACCTTGATTGGATTTCCAAGTATGTATTTTACTAAGAGGATATAGATTTCTGTTCATAAAATTTGTTTCAAAGGATAGACCTGTATTATACTAGACCAGGCTCTATATCCATCCCACCACCCTTTGTGGTTTACTCAACATACTTCTCCAACCAACTCTTGTATTCCTCCTCTGTGGGCCAACAAACATCAAGCAATTTCTGCACATTGATATTATATGCATTATATCTTGCATCTATTATAATTCGGCCCTCTTTCACAAAAGTGTCCATCCCTATCTCAATTTTGATGAAGTTATCAATCCAATTATTTAGTACTGAAAGGTCCAATTTATCCTCAACATATACGATTTCAAGACACTTAGCTATCTGATGTTTGAACAAATCTCTCCATGAGTCATAATCTTTTATTTCTCCCTCTTCACCGAGAATCTTGGGCATGCCTTGCTCTTCCATGTCTCTGAATGGCTTCACCTTTCCTTGAAATAATCTCCAACTCTTTCATGGAAGCCTGTGATTTCTCCAACATTTTTATTCCTCTTGATTACTTCATGGAGGTGTTCTTGGGTTTCAGAGTCTCCTTTCGCAATTGTCTAAATTTCATTTAGACTACTTAGCCTATTGCTCCATTTATTCTAGGTGTTCATGAAAACCTCTTGGGTATGCTAAAACTTCTCATATGCTTCATGGACACCTTTATATTTTAACCATGCAATTTTTGTCTTCAAAGCAATCCTAGACCATTTGTAACTGAGGAGACCCTTAGCCATATCCTTTGTAATACTACTCATGCCCTCTTGGAGCTTGTTATTCTTAGACTTAGTTGTCTGGAGCTCCTTCTTTAATAAATTGATTCTCAATTTTAAAGTATCTTTATCCTATTGTGAACTACCTAATGGAGAGGTCGGTAGATCATTTTGACTGGCTTTGGCCAGAGTAACCCATACTTTTTTATACTCTTCAATTAACTTGTGCTTTTTCAACAATTTAAAATACTTGTCCTGATTAATCTCTACAATATCAACACTTAGCATAGCCGAGTGCATTGTCAACCTTGTGGCTTGTGGATCTGTCATCTCTAAAGCTCTCCCTATAATCACATGTCTAGAGAGGCCAGTCATTGTTCTACTAAGCACACATCTCCCTAAATCTAGAGTTAATGACCAGATAGCTAGTGCATGTAGACTGGGGCTAAACCCTGAACCAAAATTCTTTTCATCAAATATTTCCTTAGATACCAAAGCATTTGGGTCACTCTTAATTGCATCCAAAGCAATTATGGAAGATAAACTCCAACTAGGCATAACCATCATCCCACTATCTTTAACTAATCTTCTAGCTTCCACATGACTCATTTGCTCGATCTTCCGAACTATCTCTTCTTCAATTTTCTTCCTTTCTTCCTCCTGTTGAGAAGGATCAACTACCTCAACTTCCCCTTGTATTCTATCATTTATTTCTTGATCTTTCATCTCAGCAATGAATTATCTGAACTTATTTGTTGCCACGAAAGAGTCATCCTCCAAAAACTTAGCACACGCTAGAAGCCTCACACCATTATCCTGGCTCTCATCATATTCCCAAGGCACTAACCTATCATCTAGAACAAATGGTTTTGTTACATCTCCAACATCAGGGTAGGATAATTCTTGTTCTACTCTATTCTCAATAGGATCTAACTTAGTAGAGGGTTGATGTACATCTGCTCCAACATCATGTGTTTCATCAACATTCATAGAGGGCAATTCCATGATAGGGATGTCCTCAATATCTGACAGCTCTTGTTGAACCCCTGGTGCCACCAAATCCTTTCATTGGCTACTAGTCTTCAACAAATATTCTTGTAGGGAAGCTTGGGCTAATTTCTCCACTTGTTCCACCTTTTCTAGGAAAGTGCCATCACTAAAATCATTAAGGATTAACTCCATTTTGGTAAACTTATCAGCAATATGTTTGTATGGACTTTCATAATAAGAGTTTTTAGCAAGATCTCTTTGATCAACCTCAATAAATTTTAGCCATACCCTTCCCCTATCCTAGATAAAATCGACAAGTTCCTTATTACATATGTTTTAAAATAAAAGGTGTGAGGCCCATACCCTGATATTCCTCATTTGATCTTTTCTCTGTTAATGAGCCCTTCAGGATCAAATCTTCTGGTAGGGGTTGTACCCATCTTCAAATTGTTCACCATTATAACAAAAACTTCATAAGCCTCCTTGACAGTGACAACAAAGTAATCAAAAGAGAAGTAGCTGCAATAATAGAAGCCTTTTTGGAAATCTTGAAGTTTTCAGCATAGCTATTATCCATTTGCCACATGATTTCCATAAATTCTAGCCTATCTAAGACATACTTAGGAAGTAGATGGAGAGCCACAACATTCCCATAACATCTGATGATAGTGAAATTACCATACAAATACCAATCACCCCAATTAAATTCATAGTTGGGGTCATCTCCACATTCCTTTTGTCTTAACAAGCCTCTGATTGTCTTAGAAATTCTCTCCTCTAGCCCTACTCCTAATTGTACCAAAATAGTATGCTTTATTGCATTACAGAATAGAGTGTAATCTAAAGTGGAGCAATGAAAATCCTAGATGTGAGTCCACATTTGTATACTTAATCCATGGTTTCTTTCATCCACCCATCTCAACTTCAAGTTTCGACCAAAAACCTCCCTTCCTTGATACAAAAGCATATGCATTAACAATGAGTAATGCTTGAAAGTCAATGTGGATTTTCTCTCTTTTAACCTCATCAAATCATAATGTAATTGCTCAACAACACGGTGGGCATGGTCGAACCACTTATGTTGATACTTGTGCTAGATATCCACAATCATAACTAATAGGGATGAACTTATCCTCCCATCACATTTAATCCTAAGCACTTGGCACAACATGTAATATGTGTATATGAAGTAATCAACAAACTCTTTGCAATCCAAGGGCTTGACTTCTTTGAGTGAAAATGTAGAACTCCTCTCTTACCTATATTGAGGTAACTCACCTCTTCTGTACCCAACCCTATGAGCAGTATAGTACTTGTGCAACTTCTCCATGTTGATTTTCATTAGCACCAAGGTTCATGTTAAAAACTTCTATGACTTTGCTTCTTTTTATCTCCAAAACACTTCTACCAGATGTGTCAGTAATAACCCTATTGACATCATCATACCTGTCTATGAGTTGAAGAATTAGGTCCACTTCCATGAAAATGTTTGGGACAACCAACTTTCCCAAGTCATATCCCCAAACATTCCAGCTAGGGTGTACAACATCCCTCCTTGTGAAAGAATAGACAAATAATTCGCATCCCGACTCTGACACGATGAAATCACCAATTTTTTCTGCAAGGTCCTTAAAGTTTGAGGTTAACACCCCTTCTCCCGTGGCCTTTCTATCGCTTGCCTTGACATTTGGGGGTTGAAATATGTCCATAAAATGAACATAGGTCTTTGGTTTCCCTTTCTTCCTATCAGGACCTTCATATTCTTATGGTGTTTCTTGAGAGAACTACAACCTCTTTCTCTTTGATACAGGTTTAGAAGTTGATGATTCACCTAGCTGGCTCATCCTTCCTTGAACTAGGGTTTCTTTTCGACTACAATTTTATACTAGGTCCTGAATTGGAAATATAAAATTCACAATTATAATTACAGAGTAATTCTAAACTTTCAATGTTACCATAACCAAAAGTACATACCAATTCATACAATATCGAAAACCCTACTTTCACCCTAACATGCAATTATAGATAAGTGAGACGAAAAAAATTCTGCAAGAGAGTAAATTTTTCAACATTCAATAATGACTTACCCGAGAAAAAGTTCTTGCAACCTTCCTCTATTTGCATTCCCACCTCGTCACTATTTTTCTTGACTCCTCGTATGCAAGGAAGAAAGAAGATGAAAATAGAACCCTTACACAATTACTCAGCTGAATATAGGCACCATTAATGGTACAAGAAAGCTCACATGAGTGAAAACACCCACTCTGTCAGTTGCCCATTTTTGTTTGAATTCAAACCATTGATTTACAAGGTTTAAAACTTCATCCCATAGTTCACATGTCTTCACCACCTCATGATGTATTTTTAGGGACTTGATACGTACCAGGCAATGGGTAACGAAAATTCTATGTGCCACCCTTCTGAATATGGCATCGGGCATCACTACTTCTGAGCTCGCTTTAGGACTTCAACCAATGATAGTTGGAAGGCCAGCAATGAGATATGAATCATCAATTTTAATTGAAGAAGGATTTTGGCCATTGATTATATCTTTCATCACCCATCACTTGTTGCCCCTTCTTTGGATAAGGTCAACCGATGAAGATTTATCTCCCAACGATGGGAAATCACTTACATATCGGTGGTCGCAGGTTCCACTTTAATCTACACAAGACAACCGATGATAGTTAGAAGGTAAGCGATGGGTTAAAAGATTAACCGCATCGCTCATCAGGTGTTACTTCTCAATGGTGATAAATGAACATGTGAGGGACCAGGGATGACTGACCAAAGGAAAAGAAAGGGAATCACTCATAGCAGGTTGCACAAGGAAATTTAAAACTGAACATCCAATGAGTGACACAACACTTGGGGCACGACTTAAGAAATATTTGAAACATGTGCTAAAAGTTGTTTTAAAAGGGGGCCACCTAGCCGCGATGGGAAAAGAAAAGAAGGGGTCGGTAAAAAATGGGACCTAAAGTTATGATAGATTATGAAATGACTGGGAACTGGATACAACTAGTCAACTCAAAATTAGAAGCCCGAAGACCAAAAAAGGGTGTAAGCATGAATAAAAATTGTAAAACTCCAACCCTAGTGGAAAACAAGACAATGATTATCAGGGTTTAATCAAAAAATTTCAATGGAACCAAGAAAATTTTAGGGGTTCCACCAAGTTATAGGCCTATTAGACAACCTCAAAGACAAATGAACCCTGCCTTGAGAGAAATAGTCAAAGTTGAACTTCAAAAACTCCTTGATGCAGGATTCATTTATCCAATATCTGACAGTGAATGGGTCTCACCTTTAGTCATTATTCCCAAGAAAGGTGGAAAATGGAGAGTATGTGTAGATTATAGAGAATTGAAGTCAACCACTAGGAAGGACCACTTTCCATTTCCCTTTATAGATCAAGTGCTTGACTCTTTAGCATGAAAGAAGTAATTTTCTTTCCTAGATGGTTTTAGTGGTTACAATCAAATAAACATTGCTCTAGAGGATCAAGACAAAACAACATTCACCTATCCATGGGGTACTTATGCCTACTCTATTTTTCCCTTTGGTTTATGCAATGCTCCAACTACTTTTCAAAGGGAAATGCTCAACATATTTTCTAATTATGCCCAATGACTATATGGAGATATTTATGGATTACTTCACCACATATGGGGAAACTTATGAGGAAACCCTTAGAAATCTAGAAAAAGGTATTAAAGAGATGTAAAGAACATAATTCATCCCTAAGTAATGAAAAGTGTTTTATGATGATGACACGGGGAATTGGTTTAGGGAATTTTATATCCAATGTAGGGATTCAAGTTGATCCACATAAGATAGAGATCATTTCTAAATTACTTGTTCCATAGAAGCAAAGAGATGTTAGAATCTTCCTTATCCATGTGGGATATTATAGGAGGTTCATTAAAGACTTCAATAAGATGTTTGTTCTATTGACTAAAGATATAGAATTTGATTGGACATTAGAGTGCCAATACTCCTTTAAAAAATTGAAGCAAGTCTTAACCCAAGCAACTATTTTGAGGGGGGGAAATTGGACCTTAGTCTTCCATATACACATGAATGCTTTATATTTTTCTATTGGAGTAGTTTTGGGAAAAAAAGAAGGTAACAAAGAATATGCTATTTACTACATTAGCAAGAATCTTTATGGAGCAGAGATAAATTATACTATTACGGAGAAGGAGATGCTACCAGTGGTGTATTCCATCAATAAATTTAGGCATTACATCACTGGTTATTTAGTTTTTGTCCACAAAGATCATACAACTATAAAATATCTAATGAACAAGCCTGTAGTAGGGGTAGACTAGTCAAATGGCTACTCCTTCTATAAGAGTTTGATATTACAATAGTGGACAAGCCTAGTAAAGGTAATGTGGTAGCATATTTTCTTTCAAGGTTTCCAACACAATCAATAGAAGGGGTAGTGGATGACTCATTTCCAGATGAACACTTGTTTTCTTTTAATATACATGTAACCTAGTATGCTGAAATCAAAAATTATTTAGTAATAGGGAAAATTCCACCACACTTTTCTCCAAAGGAAAAGAGATAGCTGGTACACAAGTGTTTTCCATGCTCTTGGATATTAGGTTGTTTGTTCTACATTGGCCTTGACAACATCATGAGAAGGTGCATAAGGGAAGATGAAATATTTGATATCATGAAAGCTTTCCATGATGAACCATGTAGGGGTCACTTTGTAGCTAAAAGGATAGCTTTCAAAATCCTCACAACTAGTTATTACTAGCCTACTTTACACAAGGATTCTATCAAGTATACAAGGAGCTGTGATAGGTGTGAAAGAATGGGTAAGATAAAAAGGAGTGATGAAATACCATTACAACCTCAATTAACACTAGCTACCTTTGATAAATGGGGTCCAAACTTTATTGGACCAATCTCACCTACTTCTAACAATAAGGAATACATTTTAGTTTGTATTGATTATCTGACTAAGTGGGTAGAAGTGAAGGCATTACAATTTGCCAGAGATGGAAATGTGGCTAAATTTTTATATGAGGACATTTTTACTAGGTATGGAGTACCTAGGGAAATTGTAACTGGTTAGGGTCCACAATTTACTTTAGACCTCATCACCAAATTGGTTGAAGAATATCAAATCGGGAAAAAAAATTCAACATCTTATCACCCTCAAGCCAATGGCTAGGTGGAGGTTACCAATAGATAAATTGAAAGTATTCTAACCAAGATAATGCAATTACACAAGAAATATTGGGTTGCTAGGCTATCAGAAGTAGTATGGGCATATAGAACAACCTAGAAAACAAGAATTGGTTTTACACCCTATGAGCTAGTACATGGAAAAACAGCAATCCTCCCAATTGAGTTTGATTATAAGACATTAAGAACAATAGTAGAGTTGGACATGGATCTCACAAAATCTCAAAAGGAGAGGTTACATCACTTAAATGGGTTGGATGAAATTAGGATGGAGGCCATCCATCACACTGAGATAGTACAAAATTAGAGAACAAAGTGGCATGACCAATATATCAAGACAAAGGAATTTAATGTAGGATACTGGGCCTTATTATATGATTCAAGGTACAAGGATTTCAAAGGGAAACTCCAATCTAGGTGGTTGGGACCTTATGAGAACAGCCAAGTCTTTCCTAACAAAGAAGTAAAGTTGCATACCCTAAATGCAATGAGGGTCTCACTCCTGGTTAATGGACGACGATTGAAACTTTATAAGAAACCAATACAAAAGGAAGATTTTATTTTTCTCTATTTCAGTAGTATGGACCTCATAGTGATCAAGATACGAATTCAAAAACATAGAGTGATGCCTAAATAGCAACAGATATACCAAGTTCTTCAGTTGATTTAGAGATTGAGCTAAATAACTCAATCCTTGAGATCACTCAGCTTTAAATCCTTATTCTACCTCACAAGCACACACAACATGATTATAATGATGTGAATACATTTTTCAAAGGGACTTGTCTTATATACAACTATCAATATTCAAAAAGGGCCTTATTGCACTAGGGACCTATAGCGCAATAGTTGTCACAATCCAGGAAGGGACCTAACCCTCACCATTCATTCACTTGCAATTACTTCCTGTCACATCAAATCATAGTGAAAATACATTTTAATCATCTCACATGTGTGGCATTCAGTTAGTCACCTCCGACAGGTACGCAAGGTAACTTACCATAATTTTCATGGATTTCTCAACACTTTCATTATGTATTTTCATATTAAATTAAGCATGTGATATATTCATAACATTTATTTCCATACTCTATAATGATACCTTCACCTACCACGAGTTGGAGTGAGGTAACTACAAACCTTAAGTTGGGGGGAGGGTATAATATCAACCAATTTTTTAAATTTTTTTTTGCTACCTCAAACCACATTGAAACCACTTTTTCTTAAAAATTACACCTAGTTTTTATTGAAGTTTTAATTACCAATTCCCTAATCCTGTGATCTTGAGCTAAGTCAAACTTGGAACCCATTTTTAAGCTCAATCAAGCTGCTATGAAGAAGAAGGGGAGTTGTAGTTATAGTATGGTAGTGAAAATGCATGATGAATTATTAGAGAAAGAGAAGGGTTTGAGGGTGGTGAAGTTAAAATTGAGCTGAATTTTCAAGGCTAACAAATTGAGCAGAGGTAAGAAAGGTTCATAATGGGAGGTGATCTTATTAGGAGAGATTCGTCAGCTCACAAGTAGATACTAGAAGATGCAATGGTATTGTGTATCTTCACAAGAGTTAGCTGGTTTGATTATTTCCTAAAGCTAATAGAATTTGACAATAACATAGCAAGAATATTTGCAGCCACATTGGAGCATGATGAAGGAAAGGTAAAAGGGTTGTTAGTAGATGCATCTGAAGTCACCATAGCATAGGTATCTGGATTTCCTAGGACTGGAGTAGAGTTTCTAGTTAGAGCAGATGTAGTGGCCGCAAGAGAAAAATTTTGTGAACGAGGAGAAAATCTTGATTCATCATCACAAGGTACAAAGAGACTTTCTCTTCCATGGTTTTGGGCCAACTATGCTTCCTATTTCATTAGATCCCTTACTTGTGATGTTAGATAGAATCTTTTATAATACTATACATTTCAAATTGATTAGTCAACTTCGCCATAATAGGATAGTAAATGTGCCAAATTTTCTCTATAATATGTTAAAAAGGGTGACATTTGAGTATCAGAGAAAACATAGTGACATGGCCTTAGCACATCACTGTTTGATTGCCCTATTAATAAAAATAAGCTTGAGAATTCAATACCCATAGGTGCCTGGGAAGATTTTGTGAAATGTGAAGGTATTAAGAGTTTACTTGAGGAACCTATAGTACCTGAAACTTTAGAGCCACAAGTTGAACCTACAAGAGGAACTTCTCCTATCTCACCTACAACTTCACCTACCCATAGCCAAGGTGAGCCCGAAGAGCACAATGTTCCAAAGTCTAGGTCACCAGCAGTGGAAGAAATTCCATCTTCTTCTAAACCACCAAAACCCAAGAACAAAAGAGGTAGTACATCCAAAACATCCACACCTTCTAAAAAAGAGAAGAAAAAGAAGGATGTTGAGAAGGAGAAACCTACACCTAGGCATTCAAGCTGATTGAAAAAGCAAGGTGTTATGAGAGGGAGTGTGGAAAAACCTAAAGAAGAGGAAAAGGGAAAAGAACAACAGGAAGAAGATGTGACGTTGGTTGAAAAAGACTCTAAAGGGAATGGGAAATATCACTGGAAATGTGCATACAACTATGAAGATGAAGAGATATGTGTCTACCACTTTTGATTCAGACTCAAAAGATGTGTTTGTTGTCAGGAAAATACAAAAGAAAACCCCAAATAGTCCTAGTTATGAAGACTATGATTGTATAGGGGAGTGGTAATGATCAATTTTTGGAAACAGAGGAAATGTTTATAGAAGATAGAAATGTCAGGAAAGAGCTTTAGGAAGCTTTGGATAGAATTAAACATCTGGAAGAACTAGTATAGAGTTATGAAAAGAGAGACAAAGAAAGGGAGACAAAAGTATAAGAATTGGAAGAAAAGTTGTAGACATATGGCCATGGTGCAAAGCTAGATCTATTGGCACAATTGTCCATTACCAAAACAAGGGATGGAGAACTTGCAGTAGAAAGTTAGAGACATCCTCCCATAAAAACCCCAATTCACCATACAACTTTGTCTCTTGGTTATCAAATATGGAAGGTGACTGATGAGTTCTCACAAGAAAAAGAAAAGTGGGGGAAAGAAATTAAAATTTGATTGTAGAACATGCTAAAGTGTTGGAAGTAAAATAGATTGAGCTATGGAGATTAGCAGTCAGATTGGAAGAAGTGGTAGATAAAGCTGCCTAAATTATAAGATGCAGAACTCTAGCAAGAACATATGCACTACTTTTGCAAGAATTTTTTTTGTGTTTTCAGTTTAGTAGGCTAATCAGTATCCAGTCAGTTGGGATGAGCAATGAATTTAAGTTTCTTAAAAAAAAATTGATTCTACACCAAAAGAGTAGGATCAACTATGTGAATACTATTTCCACAACTATGTGGAGTTGGATGAAACAGAGCGGAATCCCCCGATGTTTGTAGGGGACCTCTAGGTAAGGCCACTAACATCTTATTATAGGAATGAACAATCCGGGAGAGAAATAATGGAAGAATATGAGGAGAGGGAGAACTTAGTTGCTCTCTCAATAAAAAAATAATCTAAAGACCCTGATGCACTTATAGATGAATGGTTGAAACTCCTGGATTGTAAAGGTGTGGGAAGGAAGATTATGAAACTAAGAATAGAGAATTATAAAAGAATACAAATATTAGTTGTGGCATTGGGTTAGGAATGTTACAAATATATCTAGAACAGATGGAATATCTTGAGAGGGTACATAGATATATGAAAATTGTTGCTGACATAGGAATTTACTGGGTACCACTCACATTTCACCCACCTATGCTACTCTATCTAGTTCCACATTGGACTGGGAAAAAGGGTGAGGAGTGTGAGAAAGACAGAATCATCAAAATGAGACAACTTGCAGCTTATAGAGGTTTCTGCTTAAAGCAGATCAAGGAAGTTGATGTTTCCATGGACCTTAGGGAGATCACCCTGTCTTATAATTTGTACCCCTAGTGTTTTGCTTGAGGAAAAGTAAAAGTATAGTTGGAGGGAGTGATGGGTTCATTTATTATCCTATTTTTAATTGCTTTTATACATTCTTTTAGACATTATTAGACAATACTCCTATGTTATGATATCTTTTCATGCTTATTATATAACCTTGGACCTAAATTATAGTAATGGAAATATAGTTATGATATAGAGCATTGCATGGTTTATATGTGATTATGTATGAAATATGGATGGAATTCTGTTTTAATCATGGTAGTTAGATTTGTGTATATTTTTTGTGGATTAACCTCTTGCAGCCCAAGAAGACACTTTAGCCCACAACAACTAGAAGTTGTAGCCTACAACAAAAGGAGGAATTGGACAATGAAATAGGGGAAGTGCCAGATCAAGCTAAATGTAATAACTACCATGTGGAGGCACTTGATGGAGTTATTCATGCATCATTATGATAGTTAATAAGGCGTTGGGAAGAAGAATTCTTTTGTTGATAGGATTTTGGATAACTATTTGTGTGTTCCACATGTAGATTTTTTTTGTAGAGTTTCAATTCTATTAGAGCTCTTGTTTCTTTTCAGTTTTATTTTGAATAATCAATCTTAATTGCATACTTTGATATCTAGGGAGTTGTAGTTAATTATTTTAGTTAGGAGCTATGTTTAGAATAAACTCCCTTATGCTTGTATATATCTGGTGGTTGGGTCTTTAGATAGGTAGTTGATTTCAATATTTTATTATCAATTTTTTTTAATTTTTTTCAGTTATCATCTATAGACATGTTGATTATTCAGAAATTATTTCCTTGAATATAATCTGTGAGGAAGATTTTGTGTAATCTGTTTTGATGCGTAGTGAATGAAGTTCAAGTTCATATAAATGCATAGAATTTGAATATTTAGATTTGGATTTAGTTAAGTGAATACAACCAATTGATTAGGCCACTCAAGGTAACTATTCTTTACTAAATCTGTAGTTTTCTATTTCTATTTAGTAGTTATTTCAACTTATCATTACTTATTAAATTGTATATAAGTCAGAATAGATTCTCATATTTTGATTATCAGTAATGAATGTTCATGAGCATGAATGCATTTAGTTAACATGTAGTACTCTGGAGGTTAGGATAAGTTTAGTTACTAGTTTTGAATAGTGTGAGTTAGTTTCAACAATTCTTTGTTAACTATAATTTAGTTACAAGTTATGCTGTAGGCACCTATAGCCATTAGCACTAGTTTACTTTTTTCACTGTTATGCATTTATGTGATTCTACAATAAGTAGAATACCTTTAATAGGATAAATTAAGTAACCTTGAGTCTTTGAAGGCACATATAGTGCAACACCATCACAAGTTTATAAACCTTGGTTGATAATTTAATGAAGTCCTTACAATGTTGAGTGGACTATTCAGCTAGTCGTCCTTTGAATGGTGTGGTTTCTACCAAGTTTACAATATACTAGTTTAGACTCTATAGTACTAATGGGTACAAAAGTTATCTTGGTATGAAAACATTTAAAGCATTGAAGGACTAGACTTTCCAAACCCTGTTGAGTTCAAATGGGTTGGAGGACCATGCTATTTTGGGTCTTGGGATACTTTAGGAGATATACTAGTAGGTGGTTTAGATTAGAGAGTAGTTGTTCACTACCTAGGATGGGTAGAAGAAGTATGTCAATGCAGAGAAACTGGCTTAAAATTTCTCAATGAGTGATTGTGTTTTCTTGAGAGTGGGACCACATAAGAGCCCAATCCGTTACAAAATATTTTCTAAGCTCGCACCATATTTTTTTGAACCTTTTGAGATCCTTGTGAGGATTGGTCCAGTTGCCTCAAACCTTTCCTCGCTACCCAACCTATCACATATGCATGATGTGCTCCACGTTTCCATCCATATGCATTATATTCTATATGTAATGCATGTTCTTGATTAGGGTACCTTGCAAGTTGAGGATTATAATTGTATATTACATGATGCATGTGATACACTCTCATGTTTAAATTTTAAAGTGTTTATATTTTACTTTATATCTGTAGATATATACATAGATACATGTTCATATATGAATGTTATTATCATTATTTTTGCATTATAGATGTGTTGAGTATATGATCTATTTAATTTTGTACCTTGTTGGGTGATTTTGTATTTATTCAGCTATTATATTTTGTAGGAATGTTTGATATGTGACTTGAGTGGGTAGGTACTTTCTCAATTGAGTATGTAGGTCTGGGTTATTTCCTCAATGATTATTATATTAAATATGTTGCATTAATTCTAATGTTTTTATAACCCCTATTGTACTTAAATTGAGTGCAAGATGTGTCTTATGAAACTTAGTGTAAATTTTGATCTAATTCAATGATGATTCTAGAGTTTGTTTGTGTTGGGAATTAAACCATAAACGTGTGTTATAGTTGTGATTTATTATTCCCTCATTGCATTTATTTATATTTCAATGGTTGAATGATTTCATATTAATGATGTTTGATGCATTTGAGAATCATGAAATGGGAAAAGAAAAGGGAATTTTTTTATTTAATTATGTTAAAAAAACTAGCTCTAAATGATTTTAATGAGTTAAAATATTCCTTGTTTATAAATTAAAAATCAATTATCTATTGCTTCTAGAATTAAGGAAATGAAATTAATCAATTGAGTTAGTGTATATATATGTAATTTGGAAAAAGGGAAAATGGAAATTTAGAAATAAATTTTAAAAAAAAGAAAAAAAAAGGAAAAGGGCATTAAAAAGGAAAAAGAGTTAACATTTTCATTATTAGATCATATTTTACAAAATTAATCTCACAAAAACCATCTCCCTCTCAATTTAGATGAAATTAATTGATTGAAGGAGTGCTTGGAGTTGGACTAGATTAGAAATTGGAAGGCATTGAAGTTATGCTTAGATTGTTTATGAAATTGGTTCTCAAAAATTGAATTATTGTATGAAATTAACAATTTATTGTGCTCCAAATTGAAAGTACTTTTAATATTTTCTCTTTTATTTTGAATGATCTCAATTCATGCATTCCATACCCACTTAAGTGGTAGCATATGGATTCAATTTAATTTTAAATTAATTAAATATTGTCATATAAATTATTTATTTCTAAATTTTTAAAATGCTCATTTTTAAGCCATTACTATTGCAATTTTTTAAATAAATTAGAAAATGTGAATTTGAGTGCAAAAGAATGTTCTTTTGAATGTATGAATCAAAATTATATTTTGAATTTTTATTCTTTTAGTTATGTAAAAAATTAGTACTTAAGCATTCAATAATAGAGAATTTGAGAATTTGCTAGTTTTTCATACGAAAAAATATTTTAAAATTTTAAAATTTAGAATGTTTTCTCATGAATTTGAATGAGATAAAAAAAAGTCTCCTAAATATATATTCTGGAATATTTTGGGATTATGTCCAAATATTTATCCCACTTTTGTTACATTGGTTTGTGTGCCACACTCAAATAGTGCTTTGGCATGATGCACCTAGTATTTGAGGGATAGGGTGTAGGAGAGGAGTGGTTCTTGATGTTGTCCTAAATATTAAAGTGATTTTGTTGCTATAATGGGTGAGAGTTATTTAATTAAGTGATAACTAAAAACATTCATGGGTTAAATAAAAAGAACAAAGATGTCAGACGACCACATACTTAGCACTTTCATAGCCTCAATATGGTATGTCAAATATATGCCACTTAGGTAGAGTGTTGGATGTCAATTAGATACTCCCCTAAAATTATGATGAGAATTATTAATGGAGTCCACAAGACCATCCCTTCATACTATTGTGATGAAACTCCTTGTCCCAACTCTAGGAGCCTCATCCTTGTCATCATTGAATTTTTCATTAGACTTTAGACCTATCTCTAGACACGTGTGTTACTGGATTAGACCTTAAATGTATGTGTAAATACCTAATTTGTATTCAAAGTTTTTGGCATGTGTGTAATTTGTATGCCATTGTTTAGAATGAGTGTGTTTTTTTTCCTAGGAAATTATCTTCTACAACAGTGGGGTGGGACTATAGGTACTAGATGGTTGGGTGGCTCTCAACCAATGTTAGGGAATATAAAATCCATTTGAGTGACATTAAATCACATAGAAGTTAGAAAGGATTCATATCATTGATGATTATGTCATTGTATTGATTATAATATAGATAATTAAATACATTTGAATCATCATATGTAATTGTAATATTATATTGAAACTTACCAATGGGATAGATTGCAAATCACCCATATACATGGTGATGGTGTTATTATTTCTTTTATTATGTATTGATGTTGTTGTTGAACAAAATTGTCATTTCATATGTTTTTCTTTATTATTTTTATGTTGATAAAGTGAACTTAGAGAAATTTTATTTTTGGGCTTAAAATGAATGTAATGTGATAGAAAATATTCAATGTAATGTGAGAAAATATTCTATGTAATGTAACATAAGTTTTGGACTACAATGCAAGCTGCAGACTCTAATTCTAAATGTGGACTATATTATTGCTTTAGGACACACAAGTAGTGCACATTATTGTCCCTTATGTGCATTAGTTTCCTACTGGCATGATAGTGCATTTTTGGGCACTATAGTTCTCTATTTAATTATACATCAAGTACTAGGAATTTATCAAAGAAACTCTATATAAAAATTTGTTCCCCTTGGTATTATGTCTTCACATACCATCACTTCATTGAAAAGTGTCATTATCTAGAAGTTATTCCATGTTTTATATTAGGAAGTATGAAATTATATAAAAAATGACCCATTGTCATTCCATATGATGGAGGTTTTGTACCTCCTAATGGGGCAACCCCATGTGAAGGTGTTTCCATTATGTTTGGGTCTCTTTGGTTGTGATATATCCTAGATTGCATTGGAAAGTGATGATCATCCATCTAGTGAGATGTGATATCTCCTAATTTTCCCACCATTTGTATAGGTTTTTCTTGGTATGGGAAGTATCACTAGGGGTATTAGGGAGTGGATTGAGGTAGATGGTTCCCTCATCCTAACCTCATGTTTTTTTACAAGAGAACACAATCATGGTTAAAACCTAATCATCTTAGTGGTTTAGTTTCACACTCTCATAGGTTCATCATGGTGGTTTTGTCCCATGATTGGTAAGTCTTCCACTTTTTCAACCCTTCTTGGAGCAATGATGATGTCTTATAAGTGTAATTGATGTATTGAGTTGTGTGTGGTGTGAAATGTCACCATAATTTCCTATTTAAGTCTTGTATGTAATTGTGCTTGACATGAAGCTTTGAGCACACATTTTTTGTGCATATGATATGTTAGTGTTGTCTCTTAGTTTCTAAGAGTAATTTTTATGTTGTCCTTCAGAAATAAAATATTTTATTTGTTAATGTCCCACGTGTGACACTTGGTGTTAGAGCACTTGTTATAATGTTGAGAGATTTGGTTTATTTAATTTCTCATGTGCTTAATGTGTGATTATTTAAGGGCTCACCATTGTATGAAAGTTTCATGCTTTGTTGCTTATTGTGTCTTAGGATGGTATTATATATGGTTAATATGTATTAATAAATGTATTTGTTTATGAAGAAATAATGTCTCATAGACCTTACTACACTCATGAAAGTGGAAATCTGAATCTAGATAATGAGTCACCTGATATACATAGTGAGAACTCCCCAATTGCTAGATAGGATCATCTTGAAGATACTCTACATGCACCATATGTTGTGGATATTCTTTAAGAGATTATGGCCATGTTGGGCCCTTGTTACGAGGTTTCACATTTAGCTTATTCTCATCCCTCTTCAAGAAGGAGATATAAGAAACCCTATTTTTGTGAGAGAGATCACTCTAGAATCCTCATCATTCTAGAGTGGAGGATGTATCCTTTTATAAACCATCCTATCATGGGGATATTTAGGTGGTTGATAAGGACAATATGTTGGTAGGACATATGATATATATTCTTTCTACCTTTGAGGGTTCTTCAAGAGGTTCAAAGGCTCTAAATTGTCTCTTGGGCCTTGATAGATGTTTTGTGATGCATACCTATGGTAGTGATAATGAGGCTCAATGTGCTATCATCCACCTACATGAATTGTCTTATACTTGGTGGCACCAAGAGGAGAAAAAACATCATTTATATATTTTCATAGTCTCTTAAGAGATCTTTATGGTGAGGTTTCATTCATGTTACCTTTTTAACCATTATAGATAGGTACATATTGATGAGTTACATGAGCTTAAGCAACTTGGTATGACTATGGATAAGTAAACTTTATTCCTCCATCTTAGCAAGAAAATGAGAATCACGTATCCACACATTCCAATCCATGCTTCCACATATGTAACCTTAGGATATGGTCAATCCAAATTTATCCAACAATCCAAAGGTCATACAAGACAACCTCAACAACTACTCATTTTCTTGATTTTATAAGTCATGATTTATAGAAAACCACTACGCGGTATTACATAAACAATGTGCCTTAAAACCAAGATCTCACTAAAATATGACCTCAAATTAAGTATAAATAATGTGCCTTAAAACCAAGTGCTCACTAAACTATGATCCCAAATTAAATATTTGGTACTAATTTTTCCCAATGTTAAATATTTACTCTATGTTGTAGCCACATTAAATATTATTACAATGTCACATACAGCATGCAAGTGAACACAATAATTTGGTATACATACCTCTAACATGCACTATAAATAAATATTTATTTCATATTTTAGCATTATTATTCTTAGTATGGAAGGTGTACAACACACCTTTTACCAAAATTCTCCCACTTGAAATATATATTGCATAAGGGGTCAATAGTAAACTCAATAATCATGGGAACAATCTAGATAGCCAATATGTACCATCATAAACATCCAAGTTCTAGCTCCATCAACATACATGGAATAATAACCAAGGTAGCCACTATCTCTAACAAGAGCACTCTATCCTCCATCATGTCAAGAAATGAAAGATAAGATGATATATAAGGAAACGTTAAGAAAATGGTGTGTTACATCTTACAAAATAAAGAATTATTTTAATCATGTAAAATAAATATTTATTTTTGGTGCACCATTAAGAGATGTGTTTAGCCATATTAAATATTTGTTTGGGTTTACTTGTAAATTTGTATGTGATATTGGTTAGATATTGTATGTGTAGGTTGCACATAGAAAAATATTTAATATTGGAAAAACTTAGTACAAATAAAGTAAATGTTGGGGTCAATGGTTTTGTGCACTCATTTTTTTGAGGTGCACGGTTTTACCTTTCCACTTGATTTTATTTGTGTAAGATTGATTCTCTAAAATCAAGTACATATTTAGTGATTGAGGTTGATTGGTTGGTTGTTTGGATTGGCTATCGTGTGTATTAAATCTCTTATTGAGTGCATATGTGAAGCATGACATGAAATGTGTGGATACATGCTTGGACACATGGAGGATGTATTGGAGTATCTTGATGTTTAAAAAGCATTTAGGTATACTTTATAACTATTTTGTAATATTTTCATTATTGAAAAATAAATTGAGTGTGGATGCTTTTGGAGGCTAGTTTTTCCCTCTTAAGGGTTTTCCCATGATATATCTTATGTAATATTGTGGTATGTTTTTGATCTTTGAATTATGGTTATTTTTTAATCTTGCATCATGATTTCCTCTCATTTGGTTATGCAGAAAATGGTTTGACCAACTTGGTATAATTTTCCTAACAAGCGGTATCATATCCACATTTGTGGTTGTGGGAGATCTCCCTAGTATTGTTTAACCCTTGTTTGAATATATTTGATGCAAATTTAAAACTATGCCAATTCTAGAGGTTTTAGACATTTCAAGGTATGAGATATATTATGTAGGTTAAAATTTATAGATTTGGGGTTTTTGGGCTTTACATATTTGTGATTATCTTGTAGATCTAGGGTTTGAAAAAGAGTTGGAAAAAGGATTTTTTTTGGGTGTTTACCAAGAGGTTTTTATGGGGGAAGTTTCAATATGACCCCTGAGAGAAAATGAACTTGCCAATGGATCTAGGAGGCCTGAGAGGCAAACATTGACATAAAACTCAACCTATTTTGGTTGCTAGGGTCTTAGGGAAAAATTTCCCAACCCCTTATTGTCATACAATTGTATAGATTGTTTACAATAAATTTTTTAAAAACTATCATTGAAAAATAAATAATAGGATGGAGGGGAGGGGAGTTTGTAAACCTCCTATACCCTCTGGTATGTAGCCATTGCTAATCAACAACCAATATGGCTAGCATATAGGGTTGTTAACCCTCATTGGGGTCTTATTGACACCAACTAGTGGTCCCTTAGGCCCTCATTCCTATCTCTCAGTCAATTGGGGGTATACAACCAATCCCTTTATGGGATTCAAAGACTTCAATTAAAAAATGTTAGAGAAATATTTTTTGATTCCACCACCAACTCGTGCCCTTATGCACCACCTCTACCTAGCCACTACTATAATGACATGTGTTGGAATCAACTACATGACCACATTTAGACCCCATTTAACCTAAAGGATACATTTTCTTCAAGGGGGCATACATTTCATTCACAATATCATATTTTTTATTTATAGTTGTTGAAAACCTCTCTCTAAGAGTTGCATAGTGGTATAGTTTTGGTTATTATATTTTACTATTTTTATCAAAAATTGGTGCCATAAAGTTGAAATTTCTTTCAAATGGTTAATATGTCATAAATTTTATATACAAAATCATATATTTTTTTCAAATAGGTGATGAAGAGAGTTTTTATTGTACTACATAGTGGATCATGTGGCTTTTCACTTAAATGAGAAAAGAGAGGATTGCAATTTTTTGGGCACTTGAAAGAGTCTGGGATTCAAGGTATGATTATATGATCATCTAGATATATTTGAAGGAAAAAATATGTGGGAGTGCATATTTTTATGAGACCTATATGATGGTATAATTGGCTATCAAATTTGGTGCTTATTGATATATATTTATAGGTATTTTTAGAGTTTTAAATTTGATTGTGATAGTTATATAGGTTGTCTTCTAGTTTGAGGATATGGTTTATATATGTGTAAGACTTGGAGTCTTTTTTCAATGAGAGTTGATTTCATGTAAATCAATAGTGATGATTATGGTGTTATAGATGTTAATGTATATTTAAGCATAGGCATGACATGGTCATGTATACATTTGATAGGTAGTGATGTGGTTCAACATTAGGAGGTTGTTTTTATCTCTTATATGCTTGGTTCCTTGAATATGGTACTCAGTTATGAATTTTTTTAGAAAATTGGATCTATGGATGATTTTTTGTTTGAATATTAAGATATATAGGTTATCTTCTTGGTTATCTTAGTTTATAGGTTAGTGATGTGATGGTGAATATTAATGTTACATTGATTGAGGATTTAGGAGTTATGCAATTTTATGGGGGCCACCCATTTTATTATAGTGGGATGACTTGGATGTGGAATATCTATATCTACATGTATTTTAAGTTTCGTTACAAATTCAACTAGTTGACCTTGTTCATGGTAATTTGTTCCTTGGTATGTTGCATTGGGATGAGATAATCAATTATTAGAGCTCCTAGATAGTCAGTTATGGGGACTTGTAATATTTTTTATATTAATGTCATGGATAGATTGGTTACATGATTTAGTGGGAAATTTTTACAATGATGTTTTTGTGGTGGTTGTATCTTCTTGGCTTGGAGATCTTGGTTCTAATTTGTTCTCAAGAGTTGCTAGTATTGTAGTTGTGTATTTGTGGAACATGGGTGATATTAATTTAGGATATATTAATCATTATTCCATGGATATATTGATATCATGATTGAGTGGGATATTTGGAAGTGATGTGGATTCATCACTTGGTGATGGATGAACTTCTATATTGGTTTTTAGTGTCATGGGGGAGCTCTTGGATCCTATTTTCTATAGTGATTAATTTGAAATTTTTAGTTTCATTGTTAGGAGATGGTTATCTTCATGTGATTGGAGATGTCAACATCTCAGTTATCCATGGAGGACTCTTAGATTATTTGGTTGAGATGTTAGTTTATGAGTTATCAATTTTGATAGTTGATCCTTGGTGGAGAGAATGGTATGATATGTTCATTAGAGCATATGATCTTTTTGGAGGTGTTAGATCATATGTCATGGTTTGTTCTTGATTATGTGGTTGGATATTTAAAAATATTATAGATAGTTCACTTGGTATTGAGTGCATTGGTCATATGATTTGAGTTTTAATGAGTGTGGTTTTTTATTTGGAGTTTAGTGTGGATTGACCAATTGTGGGTGATCATGGATACTTGAAAACTTGGGTGTATAATTTTTTGAGATGGTTACTCTTTATATGTTTTAATATGTATGAGTTGGTATAGAATAAATCTACACCATGTAAGATTTGGTTGAAGATTATAGCCACCCAAGATCTAGGAACTTCATGAAAGCACAAGAGAGATCACTATGCAATGCTCAAGATTGTAATGGTATTAAATCCAATATAATTAATTTACAAATGAGAACCACTTGGTTATATAACCAAGGTGAGACATAGGATTAAACAAGATCATGGCAAGTGTCTTAATCCTATGACATGAGACAACTTGTCATAACTACCTAGGACACATGTGTTAATAGTCAAAAGATAAGATGATAACTAACACCTTTTATAAATATTCCCTCCTAGGACCTAAGTAAGATTCACATGTAAATATGACCTACTAATGAATAGATAGATAAAACACCTATTTATACCAACACCCCCCTTAAGTGCAAGTTAAGGATTAGCTAAATATTATACAAATGATACAAAGATGGGTCCCAGCTACAAGGCCATGTTAGGTACCCATGTACAAATTCAAATGGAATCTCTCACAAATGGAGAAAAGGATAAATCCCAATGGTACAAAACTCCTCACCAAAAGAGAGATGAAATACAAAATACTCTCACTAAATAATGAGAAGGAAAAAACCCCATTTGAGGAAAAAGACCCCCATTAGAGAGAAGAAGAAGAGAGACCATGCAACCCCCTTAATGTTGAGTCTCTTGCAATGATGATAGATGGTCAACATTAAATGCTAAAGATGATCCAATAGCATCGAACAATTTTACTCCCCTTAGGAAGAAACAAAACCAAGATTGTATGCAAGATGTCTTCCCATTCCTGAAAGGAAGATGTGAGAAGAAGGATGATGGATGATGTATTTGTAGAATGCTCAAGTGTCTCCATGTCGATTTAAAAAGGTGTCACACTCCTAATAGGTGTTCTAGGCCACTCTGCACAATATGACAATCTAAAATCTCCTAGAAATGATTATAGAACACGATCCAAAGACCAAGATACCTCCTTTGAAGATAAAAAAGTCTCCTCCAAATTTTGTCCGAAATAATCTACACTCACATCAAATTGTAAAGAATGGTCATTTAGAGAATGAACAAGAGGGTCAAAGTGTTCCCTCACAACAACTAAAGAAGGATCATCTCCATCATAGAGAAGATGAATGCAATCAATAGTGTCTCCCAAATCTGAAATATGGGACTAAACAAACCAACAATGTCTATCAAGTAATCATGCCATGTAGCCATCTCTAGAAGACAATATATATCATGTTGTACTAAATCACACGGAAACAAAATTGTGGCAACACAAGCATCATCAACAAAAATAGTAGATGAAGGAAATGGAATATCAACACATGTCACTAGATCCTCAATAGATGAAAAAATACTGTAGACACCTAAAAATGTCCTAGCTTGTGAAATAGCATTTTTGGCACTCATATTCATCTATTAATTAAGTGATTTAACATCATTTAATTAATTCATCATCAAACAACATCGAACAACATCAAAAAACTTTAAACAACATCGAACAACATCAAACAACATCAAAAATCATCAAACAACTTCGAACAACATCGAACAACTTTGAACAGCATCAAACAACATCAAACAGCCTCAAACAACATCAAACAACATCGAATAGCCTCAAACAACATCAAATGATATGGAACATCATCTCCGATCATCTCGTAACATCTCAAAATGACTTGAAATCATCCCATAACATCTTGGAATGACTCAGAATGATCTTGTAACATCTTAGAATCATCTCGTAACATCTCAAAATTTAGAATGACTAAGAATCATCTCGTAACACCTCAGAATGACTCAAAACCATCTCGTAACATCTCAGAATGACTCATAATCATCTCATAACATCTCAGAATGACTCATAATCATCTTGTAACACCTTAGAATGACTTGGAATCATCCACATAACACCTCAGAATGACTTAGAATCACCTTGAAATAGCTCAAAATTATCCCATAATGTCTCAGATCATCTCGTAATCACCCTGGAACATCTCAGAATTATCTCGTAATGTCTTAGATCATCTTGAAATCATACCACAACGTTCCCACATTGCACCACATCACATCACATTAAAACGACATCAAGAATCCTAAATTCCTCTATTAATTGAATAATACAACATTATTTAATTAATTCACTTTTTCATCATTTTAGACAAATTAAATAAATTTCATTTATTTAATAAAGTCCCAAAAACCCTAATTCCTCTATTAATTGAATAATACATCGTTATTTAATTAATTCACTTTTTCATCATTTTAGACAAATTAAATAAATTTCATTTATTTAATAAAGTCTTGAAAATATTAATTCCTCTATTGATTAAATAAAATAATATTATTTGATTAATTCACATTTCATCATTTTGACCAATTAAATAAATCTCATTTATTTAATACAGTCCTAATCTCAACTTATTTTGTCCTCATTGATCAAATAAATTCAATTATTTAATTACATCACTAAATCACCTTATTCCCCTAAGTGGATTAAATTATTAAATAATAATTTAATTACAACACTTTCCCTCCAAATTTTGAATAATTAAATCAAAATATTCAAATCAATTATCAAAAATTAAATCAAACTAATGCAACTTTGTTTGCAAAAGTCAAACTTGATTTGCACATTCAACTCCAAAAAGGAATTAATTAATTAAATCAATTAATTCATATTCCTCACCCAATTTCTGATTGGGAAAATTATGATTGTTGACTCAGCAATCTAATTTGTTAACTAATCAATCCAAATTGTTAACTGCGCAATCTATTTTGTTAACTAATCAATCACATTCCTGGCTGATCAATCTATTCTGTTAACTGATCAATCACATTCCCGACTAGCCAATCTATTTCTCAATCACCCAAATTGTGTAATCAACTTTGCATAATTTTCTCATGTCTAATTCCTCTTAGCACAATTCGACTATTGATCTAGATATTCTTCAACATGATCTTGATCGTCTATTTCAAATCACATCTTCTATATAACAAACCCCTTTCCTAACAAATAAGGATCGGAGAATCAACATACATTGAGCAACGAAGTGGTGTCAAGATCATCCTTGAGAGAGCGTCATTCCTTCCTTCGATGAACGAAAAATTCATCCAAAATTTGCCCATAAACTTTGGAGGCTTTTCTCTGATAAGAGCAATCCAACATCAAGCGAATACACTCCACTATGGGATGGTAATGCTACATTGTTTTTATACATTCATTTTGCAATGATAGATTCGTTTATGCATGTTAGAATAGCTTAGTTTCATTCTGTATGTGTAGGTTAAGATCTTAGATTAATATGTTAATCTTAGCTTAGATTCTTTGATTTAACATGTTTGATTCATCTTCCAGTCTAATGTTATCCCCCTCACACATTTTGACACACTCAGTGGGACCGAAGAATCAACATACATTGAGCAATGAAGTGTTGTCAAGATCATCCTTGAGAGAGCTTCATTCCTTCCTTCAATCAACCAAACATTTGTCCAAACTTTGCACATTGGTGTAGGACTCTCTTCAATCAATCAATCAAGAAAAGGATTAGATACTTGATATTGCGCAAGTGATAAAGCGGTGGTGTACATTTGATGGAAATGCACAATCGATAGGCATAACTGAACAATTGATGGAAATGATCAGTATAGCCGGGTTGATGAGTTGATGAAGCTGATTGAGATTGATGCAAGCACAATACAAGTTGATAGAATGATTGGTTGATTGATTAAGGGGACATGAGATTTGGAGATGCAAGTTGATTGATTTTTCTACAACAAGAAAGATGAAGAAAATGAAATGCAAGAAATGGAAGATGCAAGATGGGAGAAAATGAAGGTGATGAAGCCTCTTGTGCCTTTTAAGTGCTTTTATCATCATCAAGCTTATTATGTCATAAATTAGTATAAGCGTCTAGATAACATGAACATCTAGACAACCTGAATACCATTTGCATTATTATTTAGTAATGAAGTATAAGCATCTAGGTATAAGGATCCTAGATGAACTGAATACTTATTGCATGGAAGACACTATCAGATAAGGAATGCTCTCATCCACACTAGACTCATAGGTCCTCATGGTTTTAGACAACCGTGTCTTAAGATGAGTCATCCTATGATTAAGAAACAATCCACAAATAACAAACAAGTGAACATGCCCCATCATCACCTGTCTAGTCCCGGACATCCTGGAGAAGCTAAAAGACATGTCGCCAAAGATAAAATCATAAAACAATAAAAGATAAACAAACAAACATGCATCATGCCTCGATATAGAACTAATTCTTGGTACGGTTGTGTGTTTGGTTGGATTTGTAGGATGGATTGGTAGGTATGTTTTTTTTTTTTTTTTTGTTACTCGTGATGCAGTTTGATTTTGCTAAAGTTCAAAGCTATGTGGTGAGCTGAAAGTGTCATTGTTGAGTGATTTTTTGAAGTTATTTGATTTTTTTGGATTTTTTCAAGATATTTTATGATTTTTATGGATTTTTTTCAAGACATCTTATGATTTTTTTTGGATTTTTTTCAGGACATTTTATGATTTTCATGGATTTTTTTTTTCAAGACATTTTATGATTTTTATGAATTTTTTCAGGACCTTTTACAATGGAAACAGATGGATCTCAAGCGAGTAGATAGACAAAGAGTGTAGTTTCTACAACCGCGAGATGCTCAATATCCTAACCCATGGCTAAAGTTGAGGAAATGCCCCTATGAGGAATAGGACCAATCTAGTATGCATGACAAAGTGAGCAAGTGAGGGGATTGTCGAACAATTCACAAGCCATGGTGAGTGTGAAGAGGATATTGTGAAGTGGAGGGTGAATGAAAATGGGATGAAAAGATCAAGTAGAGCTCCAAAGGAAGAAGGAGAAAAGCCTCTACACATGGTGCAGATTTCTCAGTTTTCACCATGGTACTTGCTCAAGGCGCCACCGAAGTGGTTTTCTTTTTTTTTGTATTTTTTCAGGACTTTAAAAGAGTGGACCCTCTAAAGCACTCAAGTATAAAAATTGCGAATGTGCATACTGTTGATGGGATTGTTAAGTAATTCACCTTCTGGAGTAGATAATTGATATGCCCCAGATCCATACACAGAAGTGATAATGTATGGACCTAACCAATTAGGCTCAAATTTACCCTTCTTTTCTCTGTCTTGTTGATTGCGAGGATTTTCATGAAGGACAAGATCTCCAACCTCAAATATGTGTGGTTTCACTTTTTGATTATAACTTCGACTCATTCGTTGTTGATATGCTCTAAGATGGTTAAAAGCAATTTGTCTTCATTCATCTAATAGCTCCAATTCCTACAAATGGGAAACTCAGTATTCTTCATCACTGATGTGATTGTGTAAGGAGATGCACAAAGAGGGTAACTCGACCTCGATGGGAAAGATGGCTTCGGATCCATAGACAAGGGCATAGGGGGTAGCACCTAGGAGTGTGGATACTTGTGCGATAAGCCCACAAGGAAGGATTCGGTTGAATATGCCAATCTCGACCAGCTTCATTGACCATCTTTTTGAGAATTTTAAGAATGGTTTTGTTAGAGGCCTCAGCCTGGCCATTACCTTGAGGATAATAAGGTGTGGAGAAATGATGGTGTATATGGAATTTCTCACAGAGTTCACGGACATCTTGATTTTTGAATGGACTTCCATTATCTATGATGACGGATAAAGGAACACCATAATGATAGATGATGTAGTTCATTATGAAAGTGGCTATTTGTTTTCTAGTGATATGAGTGAGATTTACGACTTCAATCCATTTCGTGAAATAGTCTGTGGCAATGAGAATGAACTTATGACCATTGGATGAAGGTAGATGGATCTTGCCGATGAGATCGAGTCCCCATTGATAAAAGGGAGAGACTGTAATTTTTGTGCAGGAGCATGTATCAAGCCTGCATGTTTTTGGTACTGCTTGCATTTTTTAACAAACTGATAAGCATTTGTTTCCATTGTAGGCCAATAATAACCCATACACAAGAGTTTTTTTGCTAAGGTAGGACTGCTAGAATGTGCCCCACATATACCTTCATGTACTTCTCATAAATCAGTTTCTCTCATCATGCTCAAGACATCTAAGTAAAGTACCATCAAGACCTCGGCAGTAAAGGGTATTGGCTAAGATTACGTAGTGGGAAGCTTGACAGATAAAGGTTTTATGAGATTTATTGGATAGATCCAATGGAAAGGTGTTATCTTGGAGATAGGTATAAATATCACCATACCATTGAGAATTAGGACCAACAATAAGGCAGATTATTTCAGATTTTGGTATATTGTAAGCGGGTTCCAAAAGAGGCTCTACCAAGAACTCACAGTAGGCAACATTGCTTGGCATTTCTACAAGTGAACAATTGTTGCAATTGCATCAGTAGCTCGGTTGCTATCTCGAGGAATTTTCTCAAAGGAAATTGATGTGAAATAGGCCTTGAAATCATCCACCATTATTTTGTAAGGCATTAATTTTTCATCTTTAGTTTTGTAGTCATCATTAACTTGTTTGATCACTAGCTGAGAGTCACCAAGAACACGCAACTCTAGGATTTTCCATTGCACCACCATACGAAGCCCAAAAAGTAAGGCCTCATATTCTACAATATTGTTGGTGCATGGAAACTGTATCTTGTAAGCTTTAGGTATACAATCCCCTTGTGGAGTGACAAAGAGATTTCTAGCACCAGAACCACCTTGTGTGAAGGAGCCATCAAAATATAAAGTCCACAGATGTGTAGATTCCATGTTGAAGATTGATTCATCAGGAAATTTGATAATAAGAGGATGATTATCTGTCACAGGAGTATCGGCGAGTTGATCTTCTATAGCTTGTCCTTTAATTGCTTTTCTTTCTATGTACTCAATATCAAACTCACTGAGAATCATAACCCATTTAGCTAATCGACCCGTGAGTGCTGCTTTGCTCAAGAGGTACTTAAGAGGATCAATTTTTGCAATGAGCTTTGTCTGGTGTGTAAGCATGTAATGTCACAAATTTTTTGATGCAAAAACTATGACAAGGCATGCTCTTTCAATAGAACTATAATTGATCTCATATCCCAATAGAGCGTGACTAATGTAATAGATAGGACATTCATTTCCTTCAGAATCATGTTGTGCCAAAAGTGCCCCCAATGTTGTGGTGGTTGTGGATATATACAAAATTAAAGGCTTGTCATCTATGGGAGGTACCAATACTGGCAGTGTCATTAGATACTCTTTATTTTTTGAAAATATTGTTCACACTTGTCATCCCATCTGAATGGAACGTTCTTGTGTAGTAGATGTTGAAAGGGTTGACATTTATCTGCGAGTTGTGATATAAAGCGGCGAATAGACTGAAGTTTTCCTTGTAATGATCTCAACTGTCTGATGTTCTTAGGTGGAGGAATTTCAAGTATAGCCTTTATTTTTGCAGGATCAGCTTCAATTCCCTTAGATGTGACAATGTATCCAAGGAGTTTCCCAGAGTTTACCCCAAAGGCACATTTTTTGGGATTCAATCGGACTTTTTATTTTTCTAATCTTGTGAAAATTTTATCCATGATCTCTAGATGTCCAGCTCTCGTGTAAGATTTTCCCAACAAATCTTCTACATAGTCCTCTAGATATGTATGCATCATGTCATGAAAGATAGTGGTTATTGTATGTTGGTAGGTAGCTCCAGTGTTCTTCAACCCAAAGGGCATGACATTCCAACAGAAGGTTCCCAAAGGACAAGTGAATGTTGTCTTAATTTGATTTTCAAGAGCTATTTTAATCTAATTATAGCCTGAGAAACCATCCATGAGGGATAATATTTCATGTCCTATTGTCAAATCCACTATCATGTCAATGTTTGGAAGGGGGAAGTCATTTTTAGGACAAGCTTTGTTTAAATCTCTAAAATCCGTGCAAATTTGGATGCCCCCATCAGGTTTTGAAATTGGTACTAAATTTGAAATCCAATTAGCATAGTCAACAGGTCTTATAAATCCCACATCTAGCAACTTTTGTAATTCAGCTTTTACCAATAGAGCAATATGCGGGTGCATTTTTCTCAACTTTTGTTTAACAGGTTTTGCCCCCGGTGGCAAAGATAAGTGATGCATGACTAGATCTGGATCAAGTCCTGGCATATCTGCATAAGACCATGCAAAGTTGACTTGTCTTTCCTTGTAAAACTGTATATGTTGTATTCTCTCTTCAGGTGTTAATGATTCTGCTAGGTGAATTATCTTCGGTTTTTCTTTTGTACCCAAGCTAGCTGGTATTGTCTTCTCCACTAGCATAGATGATTTTTCATGATATACTACTAAGGGAAGTGTCTTAAGCCTTCCATCCTCAGGTGCCTCAAAGAGGTTTTCACCCTTGGCTACGTCCTTTATTTTTACTTTTTTTAGGTCTAATAGCGCCATAGGGTGGTTTTCACTAGAAGACCTATTTCTATTTTCAATAATTTTGCGACTAAAAGGCTTGGCACCCTCCCCAAAGTAAGCCACACTATTGAGTTCTATGGTGAAACCTATCTTATGATCCTCAAGAGGTGTATCTTCACGTGCTCCCAAAAAGTTTATGATTACCTCATCATTTTGAAATACATCCAGTTGTGGTGGTCCCTTCTGGTCTAAATCAATGAGTTCGAGGTGAACCAAGGGTAAAGGGTCATGATTTGAATCAAGATTTTGAATGGATTCAAGGGTACAAATGCTATGATCAAGTTCAGGGGTAGGGATACTATCATAGTCATAAATGTCAATGAAGTCATCGATGGTACTTTCCTTGTTTTTCTGTGTAGCATTAGAGGACTCTACCTCCTTACTTGAAGTACACGTGGTACTCAAGGTCTTATCTTTCTGCGCATCATATCCTAAACTAGGGACCTTTTGCATATGAGTAGGTTGTATTGGTTCCAAGATACCCTATTTTTGTAAGCCAAGAGGACTTTTACCATCATATCCCATTTGTTTCATAAGATCAAAACCTTTACCATATTGTCCAATAGGTATCTTTATTTCAGTTTTTTCTTTTTCTGTATCCTCATCTTTGTATAGCCATTTCAGGAGATCAACTTCTTCTACTTCATTAGAGAGAACTCCCCATTTTTTGAGATTGGTTAATTTACAAGTCACTGTAGACTCTGCATCTGATGTAGTCTTAGTCATTTGTGGTTTGCCATAGGTATGAGGAGATAAAGGTAACTTTCTAATGCAAAGGGCATGATTCAAAGGATATTCTCCCACCCCTTGTTCTTTTACTTGTATTTTGGTCTCAACTTCCTTGGATTTTGAGGAGGATACTTTCAAGGACTCAGGATCAACATATACTTGGGAAGGAAATGACTCACGATTGCTCGGGATTGTGATTTCAGTTTTATGACTTAGATTATGGCAATACATGAAAGGGTTGGGATCTCCTTGTATTGTGATTTCAACACCATTGTGTGGGAATTTAATGCACTGGTGGTATGTAGAAGGTATTGCTTGCATTGCATGAATCCAAGGTCTTCCAAGGAGGATATTATAGGTCAGGGAGAGATCAAGGACTTGGCAAACCACATCCTTTACCATAGGGTCGACTCTGATTGGTAGAGTAATTGATCCTTTAGAAGAGCACTCCTCTTCATCATATGCCTTTATGGTAATCTTGTTCCTTGGATCAACTGCATTTTTAGAAAACCCTAATTTTGTGATCAATTATTGGGTAAAAATATTAAGACCGACTCCTTCGTCTATTAGAACTCGCTTGATCTTGGCATTATTGATAAGGATGTCAATGTGTAAAGCTACATTATGCGGTTGTCAAGGGGATGAATCATCACTTTCAATAAAACTGATAGTGTAAGGTGAGGTGATATGTCCCACCATAGCTTGGAATTGGTCTACATGTAGGTTTGTAGGCACTGTAGCAGTATCAAGCGCTTTATCTAGGATAGCTTTATGCTCATGAGATAGGCGTAGCAACTCAAGTATGGAAATTTGTGCGAGTGTTTTTCCTAAATTCTCTATGAGGTTATACTGTGAAGCTGGTGGAGTGGGTTTTGAATTAGGACCTTTAAGGGTGATTGTGCCTTTGCGGGTAGTAACCTTGCAATCAGGTGCTTTTCCTTTTATAATGAAAATGTTTACATGATTATCAACCTCACTGATGTTATGTATGGTATAGTCATACTTAGTAGTAGTATAGTTTACACCATCACCAAATTCAAGGGCCTTTCCTTTATCCTTGTCATGCTTAGGGAAAGGGTTCTTAAACACCTCGTGATCAGAGTTACCCGAAGGAGTGTGTTCGTCAACCACTATCTTACCATCATCAATAAGATCTTGTATTAGATGTCGAAGTTTATTGCAACTATTAGTCTTATGTCCTTTATGTCTATGATAGTCGCAAAATTGATTCTCATTCCACCATGGGGGTTTGACTTGTGGATTATATTCCTTTATTTCAGGTAGCGTTATAATATTGATTTCAAGAAGTTCTTTTAATGTGGATTCAAGTGATTGTCCCAATGGTCTAAAATTTTGTTTAGGGAAACTTCTTTATTTTTCTTTTCCTTTATCTAAAGATGAACCTTTGATATTGTAAACAGGTGATGATGTTTTAGTTGTTTTTGCATCAACAACTCTGTCATTGACTACATTCTTGTTCTTTACCCAAAAAGGTGTCTTGTTGTTTGAATTTTATTTTTGATCTCTATTAGTATTAAGTTTTATGGTTCCATCATCAATGAGAGTTTGTTCAATTCGGAATTCCATTTCTATGGCATCGTCAAAGGAATCCAAGCATTTGAGGTGAAGTTCCCTTCCAATTTCTTTGTTCAAATTTTGACAAAAGAGGTCAACCAATTCTTGATCAGGAATGACATAAGGTAATCGTTTTGTTAAATGTCTCCATCTTTGCAAAAATGACACAAAAGATTCACCTGGTTTTTGTTTGGTATTGAAAAGGTTTGTCATGGTCACTTTAAAGTCACAATTGAAACTATAATTGGAGACAAATTTATCAGCCAATTCTTGAAAGGATTTGATGGTCGGGGGTAATTGTGAAAACCATTCCATAGCTTCTCCTCCTAGACTGTGGGGGAATAATCTCATAAGGTATGTTTCATCAATTGCAAATTCCATGGTAGTAGCACCAAATTGTCTTAAGTGATGTTTAGGATCCCCTTTTTCATTATATTTGTCAAGTTTTGGTATGTCCCAATGGTTAGGAAAAGGTGGCATTGGTATGCTTGGATCAAAGGGATAAGGACATATGTCTTCGATGGAGAACTTATGAGAGGACGCTTTATGGTTCTTAAGAGTGTCCAATTCTTGTCTCAATGTTCTAAGCTCATCCAAAATAGGATCATTTGTAGGTGTGGGTTTTGAGGTCTTTGAAGATCGCTTGTAACCTGGTTGTGGATAAAAGGGTCTATGATCTTTGATTCTACCATCATTATTTGTTTTGGGATGTTTAGATTCATTGGACTCAAGTTGGTCATTCATCATGAGTAGTGACATGTCAAACTCAGGAGGCATTTTGATTCCTTCATCAACAAGGGCTTTGAATTATTGTTGTGGGTTATGTTTGACTACCTCCATAAGAAGTTTAGTGAATCTATGATCCTTAAGTGCTTCATCTATATCGAATTTGGTTATTTCTTCATCATCAGTTTCATTTGTTTCTCTAGTTGCAACACTAATGTTATCTTCCCCATCAAAGTCTCTTCCCCAAGGGTTCCCTTCTTCTTGAAACATTTTTGCTCTTGTTCTAGGGGTCATAGTTGATTGTTTTGATTTTCAATCCAAGGTAATGTATGAGACCTAAGACTAGGACACAATGAAAAGGATATGATTCTAAGATGAGATATGGAAGTGGTAAGGTATGATATGACAAGCTAAGAATGCAAGAGCTCAAAGGAAATGTTAGGTCCAAAGTTGGTTATGATGTAAAGGCTTTACTTGTGTTATGATGGATAGACACAAGGACCAATGATCAAGAGAGGGTATGTAGGAGATGATGGACTCCAAAAGGATTACCCTACTCAAGGATGATGAACCTCAAGTGATGCAGGTGATAGATAGCCAATGGTTTGATTTCAAGACCTAGGAAGAGTAGCCTATGTGCAAGCTAAAGGTTTTTTTTTTAGCGATGATGAATAGGAAAAGGACTAAATTCTTGGAACATGCAAAGGTTAGGTGAGAGGGTCTTGATATGCAAGGGGGTTGAACATGCAAGAACTAGGTGGAGTGTTATCTATATTCCAGAACTATGTAATGCCACCTATGTATGCAAGAATAGGAATATGCAAGGACTAGGATGAAAGGGATATGAATATGTAAGGACCATTAATATGCAAGGGCTAAGTGGCATGCAAGGACTAGGTGAAATGAAAAGTATAGATGGAATGCAAGGATTGAAAGATCAAAACTGAAGGATGATGACCCCAAGAAATCCAAGTGATAGGTTCATGTTGTATGTTTGTGTTGTTGGACGCTTTGAGGTTTGCAAAGTTTGAGATGTTGCAAGTTACTAGGTGTGATGTTTGTTTGAGGTCTATTTTTGAACACAC